>MDKI01265676.1:0-37308 GCA_005239505.1 Nicotiana paniculata | reverse complement strand
ACTTCTTTTGATATTTTCAATCAATTGAAACAACACCCAATCCAAAAAACTAACAAAAAAAAATTAAAAAAAACATTCTCAAAAGCAAAGCTTTGAATGGTCTTTAATGGTGGATCTACTCTTCAATTTTCTTACATTGCAACTAGGTGACACAAGAAGAGAAGCAGAAAATATACAGTCCCTTGAAGCATATGTCGACGATGTGAGAAGAAGAGAGCGAAAGCAATGTTGTAAGAACAAAAATTTAATTTCATAGCTTCTATTTAGAAGCAATGGTTGTAAGAACCATCTTTTGAATTTGCTATTGCTTTCAAAATATATACAGTATGGGCTAGGATGGGTAAACCTTAAAAACATGGGCCATTTTTTGTTATGGTGTGAAGTACTGTGTATTTTCTTGTAATTCTTTCTTAAAAAAATTGTAATATGGTAGCAAAGTATTGTTTATGATTAAGGTGAAAACCTTTTTTTATTGTTCCTCGATATGGTCCATTTAACAAAGGATCATACACTTTAGGCACAAATTCTTTTTTAGTACTATCATTACACAATTTAGTCCCTAAGATATTATAAAATGAAATTGTGATATGTTTCTAGTGGGGTAAATGAAAGAAATAGATTAATTAGTAGATTGTGACACACGCATATATCTTTAATAATTCATATCATATTCAAAAATAAGGCTATACACAAAACAAAAAATTGAAAATTATTGTAGTAAGAAGTGATACCTACCCAGCAGCATAGATTCTTTCCAAACACTATGAGAATTCATTTTTGAAAATTTCATTTCCAGATAAGAGGCTTTATTCGTGAACCATTTTGAGAGAAATAATTTTCCCGTGGATTATGTGCAGTAGTGAACATCTATTAGCTGGATCCTAGTATTGGATAAAATCAAGAAAAAGAAAATACAGGCAGACCAAATGATTAAGAATTACTTTTTCCCTGCACACCTAGTTTCATGCATAAAACTACAGAATGAACATATTTGGAGATTCTAAAGGCCACGTTATAACACCTATCTTGTGTCGTCCTATAACTGTTAAAAAACTACATGCAAGAATATTTCAAGACCATGATGACAGTTTTTAGTAACTAAATCAGTAATCATCTAAAATTCACTTATGTCTTGTGAGAAAGCACGGAAGAAAATATTATTGATTTTATATTTTATGTTACAATAAGCCCTATTTATATGTATACATAACACATAACCTACTCCTATTACATATGGGACTAGGACTAATTACATACATTGACCTAACTATTCTAACACTCCCCCTCAAGCTGGTGCATATAAATCATATGTACCGAGCTTGTTATATATGTAGTTAATACGAGGACCAGTGAGGAACTTGGTGAAAATATCTACAAGCTGATCATTCGACTTCACAAATTTTGTAGCAATATCTCCTGAGAGTATCTTTTCTCTAACAAAGTGACAGTTAATCTCAATATGTTTAGTTCTCTCATGGAACACTGGATTTGACGCAATATGAAGAGCAGCTTGATTATCACACGCAAGTCTCATCTGACTAATTTCACCAAATTTCAACTCCTTGAGCAATTGTTTGATCCAAATTAGCTCACATGTTGCCATAGCCATTGCTCGATATTCTGCTTCTGCACTAGACCGAGCAACCACATTCTGTTTCTTGCTCTTCCAAGACACCAAATTTTCTCCTACTAAGACATAATATCCAGACATAGAACGTCTATCAAAAGGTGATCCTGCCCAATCAGCATATGAGTATCTAACGATCTGCTCGTGGCCTCGATCCTCAAACAATAAGCCTTTGCCTGAAGCTGATTTTATATACAGAAGAATGCGAACAACTGCATCCCAATGACTATCACAGGAAGAATCCATAAACTGACTCACAACACTCACAAGAAAAGAAATGTCAGGTCTAATCACTGTGAGGTAATTTAATTTACCAACCAACCGCCGATATCTTGCAGGATCGCTAAGAGGCTCTCCCTGTCCTGGGAGAAGTTTAGAATTCGGATCCATCAGAGTGTCAACAGGTCTACAATTTGTCATTCCTGTTTTCTTAAGAATATCTAAGGCATACTTCTGTTGTGAGATCACAATACCTGAGCTAAACTGAGCGACTGCAATACCAAGAAAATACTTTAATCTGCCTAGATTCTTAGTCTGAAAGTGTTGAAAGAGATGTTGCTTCAACTTACTAATACCATCCTGATCATTGCCGTTAATAACAATAAAGTCAACATAAACGACCAGATAAATACAGAGATTTGACGCAGAATGTCGATAAAATACAAAGTGATCAGCTTCACTACGAGTCATGCCAACTCTTGAATAACTATGCTGAACTTACCAAACCAGACTCGAGGAGACTGCTTTAGACCATAGAAGGACCGGCGCAACCGACATACATGGCCACTAGACTCCCCCTGAGCAACAAAACCAGGTGGTTGCTCCATATAAACCTCATCCTCAAGGTCACCGTGAAGAAAAGCATTCTTAATGTCCAACTGATAGAGAGGTCAATGGCGAACAGCAGCCGTGGATAGAAAAAGGCGAACTGATGCTATTTTAGCCACGGGAGAGAAAGTATCACTGTAATCGAGTCCAAATATCTGAGTATACCCTTTGGCAACAAGACGAGCCTTAAGTCGATCAACCTGGCCATCTGGACCAACTTTGACTGCATACACCCAACGACAACCCACAGTCGATTTACCCGAAGGAAGAGGAACAAGCTCCCCAGTACCACTCGTATGTAAAGCAGACATCTCGTCAATCATACACTGTCGCCACCCGGGATGAGACAGTGCTTCACCTGTAGACTTAGGGATGGAAACAGTGGACAAAGATGACACAAATGCACAATGGGATGATGACAGACGATGGTAACTTAAACCAGCATAATGGGGATTAGGATTAAGTGTGGACCGTATACCTTTTCGTAGTGCAATCGGTCGATTAAGAGGAGACAAGTCCGCAGTATTAGCAGGATCAGGTGCAGGACGTGAATCAGCTGGGCCTGCTGCTGGGTGCGGACGACGATGATAAGTCAGGAGTGGTGGAGTTGCAGAAGGTTGAACTGGACTAGGTGGTGGCACTGGACCTATAGTTGGTGGAACTGAACTCAGTTGTAGCACTGGAGCTATAGGTGGTGGAGCTGCAACTGGATCTATAGAGGAAGATGAAAGGGAGAGAGTGATTGAATCTCCAAAAGTGATTGAATCTCCAAAAGACTGAACCGGTAGCACCTCAGAAATGTCTAAGTGATTAACTGGACCTGTGAAGTATGATTGGGTTTCAAAGAAGGTAACATCAGCAGACATAAGAAATCGCTTGAGGTCAGGAGAATAACATCGATATCCCTTTTGCGTTCTCGAGTAACCCAGAAATATGCACTTAAGAGCACGAGGAGCTAACTTATCTTTTCCTGGAGTAAGGTCATGAACAAAAAATGTACTCCCAAAGACACGGGGTGGAAGAGAGAACAAAGGTAAGTGGGGTAACAGAACAGAGAATGGAACTTGATTCTGGATAGCTGAAGATGGCATACGATTAATAAGATAGCAAGATGTAATAACTGCATCCCCCCAAAAACGTAGCGGAACATGAGATTGTATGAGTAGGGTACGAGCAGTTTCAGTAAGATGTCTATTCTTTCTTTCAGCTACCCCATTTTGTTGGGATGTGTACGGATAAGATGTTTGATGAATAATCCCATGGGAGTTCATAAACTGCTGAAATGGGGAAGACAAATACTCTAGGGCATCATCACTACGAAATGTGCGGATAGAAACCCCAAATTGATTTAGAATTTCAGCATGGAAGGTCTGGAAAATAGAAAACAACTCGGATCGATTTTTCATCAAAAAAATCCAAGTGCACCTAGAATAACCATCAATGAAACTGACAAAGTAGCGGAATCCCAAGGTAGAACTAACCCGACTAGGACCCCAAACATCTGAATGGACTAAAGTAAAAGGTGACTCTGCTCGATTATCAAGACGTCGCGGGAAATGGGAGCGGGTATGCTTACCGAGCTGACATGACTCACACCCTAGAGTGGACAAGAGAGCCAGGTACCATTTTTTGAAGTTTTAACAAACTGGGATGTCCCAACCGTTTATGTAATAAATTTGGTGAATCAGTAACGGGACAAGTTATTGAAGGAAGACAAGATGCGAGTCCATGTGAGTTTGCAAGGATAAGGTAATAAAGTCCATCTGATTCACGTCTGGTACCAATGATCTGCCCCGTACTGCGTTCCTGTATAAAAACAAGGTCATCAAGAAATAAAACAGCAGATTTAAGTGATTTGGCTAAGCGACTAACGACTATGAGATTAAAAGGACTACCAGGAACATAAAGAACTGAGTCTAAAGGTAAGGAAGGAAGTGGACTTGCTTGACCTATTGTAGTTGCCATGGCT
The DNA here is from genome assembly GCA_005239505.1 of Nicotiana paniculata. Classification (NCBI taxonomy): domain Eukaryota; kingdom Viridiplantae; phylum Streptophyta; class Magnoliopsida; order Solanales; family Solanaceae; genus Nicotiana; species Nicotiana paniculata. Next base: position 32,884 of record MDKI01265676.1, on the reverse strand, counting down.
TGAGACCCATTGGCCATTGTGACTGTTGGAAGAGATTGAGAATATGAAATACTAGTGAAAAGAGATTTGTAATATGATCAGATGCACCTGAATCAATGACCCAAGACTCGGAAGTTGAAAATTGGGAGACACAAGTCATGCTACTATCTGTTGGAACAACGGAGGTTAATCCTGAAGATGTCTGTTTACGTGATTTGTACTGAAGGAACTCAATATAATCCGATAAAGAAATCATCTGGATTGGAGTCAATGCATTGGATCTAATGGGTTGTGAGTCTAAGGCTTCTAATAAGAATGACATTATATTGTTCACACCGAAAAAATCAGAAACCCTTCTGGAAATTACTATTAACGCCAGAAAAATCAGAAAATTGTCTGGAAATCATTGTTATTGTTCACCGGAAAACACTGTAGCTCGCTGGGAAATAAAAAAAGTCGTCGGAATCTGATTTAACTGATGGGTAGGCTCGGAAAAGCCTCACGATCAGGCTGCACTGAAGAAGGTCGGCCAAAAAATGACCGGAAACAGGCACACGCGCCGGCGCGTGGGACAGACGCGCCGGCAGAAACCCTCCTCTGATCGGCGCGTGAGGGCGCGTGGGGTGTCTTTTTCTGGAGATTTTTTCTGGGGTTTGGTCGCCTTTGTCTTAGGGACCTTGTGGTGGTGTTGGATTTTGCACAACACCAAGGAAAAATGATTTTGTTGTGGACGGCCTCCTAAGTCACCGAAAAATTACAGGGCGACGAGGTCTTTCTTCCCGGAAGTCGCTGGAATGATGCACAACGATAAATTTCTCACTATTGCTCTAATACTATGTGAGAAAGCACGGGAGAAAATATTATTGATTTTATATTCTATGTTACAGTAAGCCCTATTTATATGTATACATAACACATAACCTACTCTTATTACATATGGGACTAGGACTAATTACATACATTAACCTAACTATTCTAACATGTCTCATTGAATTTATCAGAGCACCAAACTTCAAGAAAAGTATGGGGAGATGAGATTACCAAATAAGAAACAAAACATCATTTGTTTAACTGTATGCGTGAGTTTCATGTAATTTGGAAGAAATATTATTCTGAAAAGTAAGAAATGGTTAAGGAACAGGTGACGTGACGTCCCACTAGATACAGACTCGATGCATCACTTTCCTTTGACCTCCAAGGACTTCAACAAACCATCTTACAAGACATGTTCAGATCAAAATGGCAGCGAAATAATTTAACCATTGATGAGAAAGTTAAAATATCCCCAAATGGTTAGGCATCAACACATCCACCAAAGGCTCCATAAAGAAAACGACCAACATCGCAGCAACGACTAATGGACAGTGGACCAGTAAGAGTGTACAATCAAGCCTAATGTAGAAGAGAAGCTACTCATTTCGCCCCGTCTTAGACATTTATTGTCACATCTCTCAAAATTTTCGGTTGAAGAACTTTAATGCCTTAACAATAAAAATGTTTCTTTCTCAAGATAGGCAGGCAAGGAAGGTCAATTCTCTCATGGTCTCTAGTTGGTCCTAAGCGATCTAAAAGGAGTGCACCAACGGCCATGAAAGCTTCCTATCAGCTATGCGCAAATGAGGAATATCGATCAAAATATTTTTTAATGACTGAGAAATCTATCTACGGAACCCTTAGGACCAACACGCAGCCTTCAAAACTCGAGGACAATGGGCCACCCCTCCTTCTCCACTTAAATACCAGGCTTAGTTCACATAGCGCAGGGCTCGAACTTGTGACCTAAACCTTTGCCTAAACCTTAAGTCACAAGTCCCTCAACCTTTGCCACCTGAACTATCGATCTAGATATTATCTTCAAATAGTTATTATATAATCAAGGTTAAACCAAAATGTTCTATATTTTCTTTTTTCTTAAGCCTGGAGAGTGACATGCGATGACAGGGTGTGCCAAAAACAAGTGATACATATCATGTACATGAATATGGAAAAAAGAAATATGAAAATTGACTAGAAATCTCAAATTCAATTCCAAGGCTGGAGTTCCCAAGTGGAGCCATAGATCGTACAAATTCTTTATTTCTATTTCTTTTCTTTTTTGGGATAAATAGGTTGAAGAAATTCTTATGCATTAGGAAGCTAAAAAGAACCCTCAACAATTCCTAGAAAACATACCATGCTAGCAGAGAAAACAACAGAAGATCTAGAACTGAGTCAATTTCACAAGTTACATGGATGAATATGATCTCCAAAAAGAGCAAGCACAGGAAACTATCCCCAAAAACTGGGCACAAATAGAGTTTGGCATCTAATGATGCATGAGACCACATAAGTGTCTTGAAGATACTATTAAGTGCTTTGCAATATGATCATGTGTTTTTTCTTCATTAGACAGCTTAAAGAAGATCTCTCAGTCAGACTTGTTTATCACAAGTATAAGACAGTTTTCAGCAATCAGATAATGCACTTGAGCAAAATGCAATTCAAGAGATGTCCAGGTGAAAACCAGAATAGATCTACCCAACTAGCTGTGCCACCTTGAGTATAGTGGGATAATGCCTTTTTATTATGAATCAATCCAGCAGCTAACCTGTAACTCCTAAGAACTAGCAAAGTAACAGAAATAAAGCATAAGTATACTCCTAAATTCTGCCTGAAAGATCTCCTACGTTGCATAATTTAAAATTCCAACGCATTCGTAGTCTTCAGTACGATCCATTATGTAAAACAGAATTAATCTTTTCTTAAGCATGTTCAGAAGTAAACGTGATAAATTCTACAATTAAAACTCTAACATTTGCAGAAGGGCAGCGCACTGATAATAGGAAACTGGTAATAAAACATCAAACCAAAGCAATTATCAGCTCGGATATATGAAAATGAGATAAGATAACTGCATAATTGAGTAGAGAAAAACGGAGAGAACTAACCTTGGAGGTGCCACGGTAGTGAACCCAAGATCCCCAAGCAGAGGAATAAGGTTCGCCGATGTTGTAAGGCAGATCCTTGAGTCCCGTTCCAGATCCGCCGACGACGCCTTTCAAAAACTTGAACATCCTCTTAACTTCAGAGTAAACGCACCGATCTCCGATCGAGGAAAGAGTGAGACGGGCCGGTAAACGAGCGAGGAGTGATCTGCTGGTTTTTGGAGTTATTTTGTGCAGCGAAGGAACTGAAGAAGTGAAAATTGATATGCTTGATTCGGTGCTCCGTGGGTCTATGACAGCCTGTGGTCGCTCGGATCCTGCACCGTTAACGTTGTCGAGGAAAAAAAATTACAATAAAGAACATAAGAAAAACCAAATAAAATAAACTAGGTGAATAAAAGAAGAATATTGTAAAGAACAAGAGAGAAAACTCTATTGATTTTGAAAACAATTACAATGGAATAAATTTATACGGAAAATGATTTAGTCACAAAATAACAAACTCTCTAAAAGATAGACCAAGAATACAATTCTATTTATAACACTTCCCTTGAATAACACTTAATGTGCCTCGTTAAACTCTTAACTAAAATAAAATACGCTTTTTAGTTATCTTGTTAAAAATCTTGCAAGAAAAATCCAGCAGCACAAAACCTTGTATAAGAAAAACCAAATAAAATAAACTAGGTGAAATAAAAGAAGAATATAAAGAACAAGAGAGAAAATTCTATTGATTTTGAAAACAATTACAATGGAATAAATTTATAGGGGAAAATGATTTAGCCACAAAATAATAAACTCTCAAAAAGATGACCTAGAATACAATGATATTTATAACACTCCCCTTGAATGACATCTTATGTGTCTCGTTAAACACTTAACTAAAATAAAATGCGCTTTTTAGTTGTCTCGTTAAAAATTTTGCAAGAAAAATTTAGCGGGACAAAACCTTGTAAGGAAAAAGGATACCACGGGCATTAACTCCCTCTGATGAGAGCATCATTTTACATTCTTCAGCCTTCGCATCCCAATATTGTACACTAACTTCTTGAAGGTTGACGTCGGTAGAGATTTTGTGAATAAATCAGCATATTATCACTTAAACTAATCTGTTGCACATTGATATCACTATTCTTTTGAAAATAATGTGTGAAAAATAACTTCGGCAAAATATTCTTTGTCGTATCTCTTTTATGAATCCTCCCTTCAATTGGGTTATGCATGTTGCATTGTCTTCATACAAAATTATGAGTAGTTTGTCACACTTCAAACCATATTTTTTCTTGAATAAGATGTATTATATAGCTCAACCACACACATATTCGACTTGATTCATGAATAACAATTATCTCAACACAATTAGATAAAGTAGTCACGATTGATTGCTTAGTCGATGGTCAAGATATAGCAGTACCTCCACATGTAAACACATAGCCTGTTTGAGATTGAGTCTTGTATGGGTCAGATAAATACTCAGCATCGGCATAACCAACAAGATCGGGACTGTCTTTATTTTCATAATATAAGCCCATATCGGTAGTCCCTTTTAGATACTGCAATATGTGTTTGATTTTATTTCAATGTCTTCTTGCAGAAGCAGAGCTATATATTGCTAAGCCATTAACTGAAAAAGTTATGTCAAGCCTTGTAGTATTAGCAAGATACATTAGTGCACCAATTACACTAAGATATGGTACTTTAGGACCAAAAAGCTCTTCATTCTTTTCTTGAGGTCGGAATGGATCCCTATTCACATCAAGTGATCGAACAACCATCGGAGTACTTAACGGATGTGCTCCATCCATGAAAAACTGTTTCAATTCCTTTTTTGTGTAGGCAGATTGATGAACAAAAATTCAATTTGTCAAATGTTCAATTTGCATACCAAGACATAATTTTGTATTTGCGAGATCTTTCATCTCGAATTCCTTCTTTAAATAAGCAATTGCCTTTTGGAGTTTTGTAGGGGTGTTAATAAGGTTTATGTCATCAACATATACGGCAAGTATAACAAATTCCGATGTTATTTTCTTTTAATAAAACACATGTATAAATGACATCATGTATATAACATTCCTTAAATAAATACTCATTAAGGAAGTTATTATACCACATTCGTCCTGATTGTTTTAGATCATACAAAGATCTTTACAATTTGATTGAAAATATTTTTCGAGACTTTGAATTATGTGTGTCACGCATTTTAAATCCTTCAGAAATATTCATGTATATCTCATTATCAAGTGAGTCATAAAGGTAGGTTGTAACCACATCCATTAAATGCATGTTAAGCTTTTCATGAACAACAAAACTAATAAGATAATGAAATATTATTGCATCCAAAATAGGAGAACATGTCTCTTCATAATTGACATTGGGCCTTTGTGAAAATTCTTGTGCAACAAGGCGTGCCTTATATCTTTGTACCTCATTTTTCTCATTCCTCTTACGTACAAAGACTCATTTTTAGCCAACAGGCTTAACATCATTAGGTGTTTGGACTACATGCCCCAAAACTTCACGTTTTGCAAGTGAATCTAATCTTGAATTGGACTGCTTCTTGCCATTTTGGCCAATCACATCTTTGTCGACATTATCCAATAGATTGAGGTTCAAGATCCTCATTATCTTGCAAAAACTGTAGATGCAATATTATATGCAAAGGTATAATCCATCACTATATCCAATCGATTCGAATTCGTCTCAATATCGATTGTATTTATTAATAGCTCCTTATTTTCTTGAGTCTCAGGCTCAATGATTTTCTCATGAATCTCAAAATTGGTAAATCATGGATTTTTCTATGAGACTCTTTCGTAATGTCATCTTGATCATTTATTTTTCTTTTTATGAGATTTCGATCCTTAGAACCCAATGGTCTGCTACGCTTTAGGCGTGCTTTTGACTCTAGAAGATTGTCCAATAGGGACATAAATACGGATTAAAACATTCTCTTGAAGGATATGTGATCTTGTTATCCTTTTCAGATCCGTAAATGCATCTGGCACTTGATTTGTTATTTTCTGCAAATGGATAATCTTTTGTACTTCTTTTACACAAATAGAGACACATGGATCAAGATAAAATAATGATGGATTTTTTCACAAAAAAATCGTTGGTCTCACCATGTTATCCCCCTAATTTTGGGAAAAAGGTCTCATCGAATTGACAAATTGCAAATCGAGCAGTGAACAAATCTCCTATTAATGTTCTGAGGTAGCATATAATGGAGGGTGATTCAAACCCAACATATATGTATAACCTTCTTTGGGGACCCATCTTGGTGCGATGTGGCTGTGCTATATGCACATATACTGCGTATTCAAAAATTCTTAAATGAGATATATTAAGTTCACGACCCAAACTAATTACAATGGAAAATATTTATGATAATTTATTGGCCTGAGACGAATTAGCATTGTTGCGTGCAAAATAGCATGACCCCAAACAGCAGTGGGCAATCTCATTTTCATGAGTAACCGTCTTGCTATCAATTGCAGACATTTAATCAAAGATTATACAAGGCAATTTTGAGTGCGAACATGAGCTACAATATGTTCCACTTTTATCCCAATTGATAAGAAATAATCATTAGATGATTGGGATGAAAACTCAGCAGCATTATCAAGTCGGTTAGACTTAATTGGATTATCGAAAAATTGTGCTCGTAGTTGAATTATTTGTGCCATTAATTTTGCAAATGTCAGGTTGCGAGATGACAATAGGAATACATGAGACCATCTAGAAGATGCATCTATTAAGATCATATAATATCTAAACGACCTACTAAGTGGGAGAGTAGGTTCATAGATATCCCCTTGTATACGTTTCATATAGGCAAAACGGCCTCTTGGCCACTTAAACTTGCACCGAATTGCCAACCCAGTAAACGAACTTATAAGTTTTCCAATTTAGCACCTCTACTTCACAGAATAAGGAGTAACAAGCACATAGGTCTGACTGTGTTCCTCAATTGCTATGACACAAATGACATGTTTTATGCGTAATCTTTCATAATTTGACTTGTGTCATTTGGTAGGTACCGCCTTTTAAATTTTAATTTGTCAAAATTTTAAATTATTTTTTCTTTCTTTTCTCCTCCACCACAATTGAAACATGCAAGAAACTCATAAACTAGCAATAAACTTAAGTTGGCGGAGAACTCCCTTGCAATATCTCCGGTCGGCGACGAATAGTTAGCTCTCCGTGTTGCCTACTCATTTTGTTAATCATCTCTGCCCAAACATCTAATTCTATTTGATTACAACCACCTCAATCTCCATCTCCATCAAAACTTTCTTCCCACCAAGCCCATTGTCAAAGACGAAACAGACCAGAAATGATATTTCACCTCTGCCGCTATTTATTTTTCTAAAAAAATGAAAAGAGATGAGCATTGACCAGAACGGAAAGCTTCTAATAGTGACCTTAACCATAAACCACAATCACCTCATTCGTTGACAAAAAACACACTACACAAAAAAAATACTCCAAGCACTTAAATGTGAAGAAAAGAGCCTTTTCTCGCTAGAACTTCAACACAAAATCATCCATCACCATCGGAGTAATGACCATATCGAAGAAATCAATGCGATATTCTTCTACCGAAAATCAAGTTGTGGGTTACCTCTTCCCTCTAAAACTTTATACTCAATTAAACAAAAGCTTTTATTCCTTTTCAACTAAAGGTTAATAACGAAAAGACTGAAGAGGACTGGGGAAGAAAGGTTGGGGTGAGGGATGGGATAAGAAACAAAAGAATGGGTAAAGGGGTGGAACCGAATGAGGTGGGGGATCTTAATTTTTATTTTTTATCATTTTAAATCTTTTGTTACTATTTCTATATTTTTGTTTATTTAATATTTTTCTATTAAAATTATTGCATCCACGCGCAATTTAGGTGTCATTTGCACGTAGTTTGGCCATGTGAGCAATGTTTCTTCCACTTATGCATAGTCAACGGCCAGAGACGTTTATTACTCCTTATTCTTGTAAATTAGAGGTGTCAAATTGAAAAATTATAAGTTTGGTTACCAGGTTGGCAACCCGGTACAAGTTTAAATGATCGGAAAGCCGTTTTGTCTTTCAAAAATACAGGGGACTCAATCCCAACCTTTGTGGGTGATGGTCTAATAATTAATTTGCCTTGATAATAAGAAGTTCAAGAAAATGCATTAATTAAAAGTATCTTTAAATTCTTTTATGGGTACCCATTTGAGTTTTCTATAATTCGTTTCATCATAATTGATCTAGGATGTCCCAGTCGATCATGCCAAAGTACAAAAGTATTGGAATCAGTAACCTTTTGGTTTACGATAGAATGTGCCTCGATTGCACTAATTATTGTCTAATACAGGCTACAAGACAAAGATGAGAACTTCTCAACAACCATTTTCTATCCAGGGACATTCTTGGTAATGATGAGATATTTAAGATTATTCTCATCTATTGTCTCAATATGATATCCATTTCGGCGGATATCTTTAAAACTCAACAAGTTCCTCCTGGACTTGGAGGAAAATATTGCATTAATGATAAGTATTGTTCTCATAGGTAGAGTTATAATAGTTTTTCCATAGCCTTCAATTAAATTACTACTACCAGAAATTGTAGTAACATCTGCCTTACACATATTTAAATGAGAGGCATATTTCTTCTCTTTGAATATTGTATGTGTCGTACATGAATAAATTAAACACATATTTTTACAATTGAACTTTGATCCAAGTTTACTTTGAGATATATCCATTATTGATTCTCATGGTTAGACATACAAAAAGAAATGTAAGAATAAACATTAGTATTTTCAGATAAAAAGGAAAAGAAATATAGTTAAATCAATGATACAATAATGACCTTTTAATGTAATTTCGAGCGAACCCTGATTATGTACAAATAATTACGTAACTAATAATGCAATCATAAGTACACTACTGTCACGACCCCAAATCCTAACAGGTCATGATGGCGCCTATCGTGGAACTAGGCTAGCCAACCATCACATAACTACCCATCCATTCTATTATAATACTTCAAAAATCAACAATAAGTAGCAACAAAACATAAAATAATTTATTTAAGTCTTTACGCCCCCATAATAATCTAACAGTCTAAACACTCTCCCAAGATTGGAGTCAACATTGTCACGAGCATCTAAGAAATAAAACTACTCTGCTAATGTCTTAATTAATATCTATGAAATAAATACTAATTCTAATAAAGTAAGGAAAATGGAGAAGTTGCGGACGCTGAACAGCTACCTCAAAATCCCGTAAGCTGCTGAATACGAACGAAGACAGCTACTGCTCTGAACCGGTACTTGGATCTGTGCACAGAGGCACAGGGAGTAATGATGAGTACGCCAACTCAGTAATAATTAAAATAAATCACAGTCTGAGAAATACGAAACACACAACACAGATACACCAATTCACAAAAACAGTAAAACACCAAGTCACCATAAAGTATTCATCAAATACATAAGTTCGAAAACCAATTTCCAGAAATCCCTTTGAAACAAGTAAAATCTAAATATATCTCAGTAAAACTCTCAGTAAAATCAGTTTGAAAAACGAAGTGAATCACAGTCAAAACTAAGTAAAATCATCATAAATCTACCCCTCGGGCCATAATCATTTCTCGTAACAATTTCCCTCAGCACCTCACTATCACTCAGTATCAGCCCAGCGGGCAACCTCACAGTCACTCAGTATCAGCCCAGCAGGCATCACTCGCACTCAGTAGGTACATGCGCTCACTAGGGGTGTGTATAGAGTCCGGAGGGGCTCCTACAGCCCAAGCGTTATAACAAGCCACATCATGGCATAAATCACTCACAATATTGGCCCTCGGCCAGACACATCATGGAATAAATCACTCACAATATTGGCCCTCGGCCTCTCTCGTATCATAACATACTCACAATATTGGCCCGCAGACTCACTCAGTCAGACACTCTCAACATGCCACTCGGGCCATCATTATACCGGGTTCTCGACCCAAAATAGTGTTTCATTTTCAAGAAATAATATCAAAATACTCTGAGTCAAAACAATTATCAAGAAAATACTGAGTAATCATAACACATCAAGTGAGTAAAATAGTAAAAACAACCTCCAAGGGGTAAACACATCGACACTAGACCCCAAACATGGCTTGCAGCCCAAAATATATCAATATTATTAAGCATAGGCTTTAAAATTGGGTTCACAACTCAATAGTTGCCTAAAAAGGAATATATTTCCAAATTTCCAATCTTTGTATTCCAAAATTCATGAAAGGATGCAAGGTCCGGGGTTTCATACCCTCAGGACAGGATTTAAAGACATTACTTGCCTCAAACTAGCCCAAAAAGCTACTCTGCAAACCGCTTGCCCCTCGAATCAACTTCCGAGCGCTCCAAATCTATAAAGATCAGATCTTTATCATCAAATTATGCTAAAGGAATGAATTCTAATTGAAAAGTACCAATTTTAGCAGAAAACCCGAATTTAGCCAAAATCCGACCCCCGGGCCCGCATCTCGGAACTCGAAAATTTTTATACCAAAATGTTCTTCATCCTCTCACGAGTCCGTACATATAAATAACGCTAAAATCGGGGTTCGTTTGACCCCTCAAATCGATCCCTAAAGGTCTCATAATCTAAAGCCCTAACTCCACCCTTTTCTACTGATTTTCATGAATTAAACACTGATATTATATTCCTTAATCACCTATAATCGAGTTTTAGGGTCCAAAATACTTACCTCAATAAAGAACACTGATTGTCCCTCTTCAAAATCGCCTCCAAGCTCTTTTCCCGTTCAAAAATGGTGAAAAAGAGGTTAATGGTCGCGAAGGGTTTATTTAAATACCGCCCAGTTGTTCTTCACTGCGATCGCGAAAGTACTCACGCGATCGCGAAGAACAAATCCCCTAGGCCCTCAGAAGACTCTACGTGATTGCAGCACAAGCCATGCAATCACGATTCAATAGAACCTCAACCCACGCGATCGCAACCACACTCACGCGATCACGAAGAACAGTTGACCCCGCCCCCACGCGCCTGACTAACCCTACGCCATCGCACCAATGCTCACGTGATCGCACTGACCAACGCTACATACCTTCGCGATCGCACACCTTCTCACGCGATCTGCTGCTAGGTCCGAAAATGGCGCCGGGCGAGAGCGCCGCTATGCCCCTTAATGAATCGAATGGTCCTTCGACTCGCGATTCACAAAATGGCCCGACTCCAGATTACTCTACGCGATCGCATATCAATCCACGCGATCGCGATGAACAAAGTGTTGTTGCACTGACACCAGAAAAACAACAGTTTTTCCTAAGGCTAAAATGCCCGTTAGCCACCCGAAATCAATCCCGAGCCCCTCGAGACCCCAACCAATTATACCAACATATCATATATGATCATTCAAACTTAGTTGCACTCCCGAAACAATAAAAATAACATCAAAACACCAAAATCACATCTAATTCAAGCCTAAGAACTTTGAAATTTCTAAAATCCACCAATGATGCCGAAACTATCCAAAACAACTCCGATTGACCTGAAATTTTGCAAACATATCCAAAATGACATTAGGAACCTGTCCCAACTATTGGAATTTCATTCCAACCCCGATAGCCTAATTTCCACTGCCGATTGGAAAACACCAAAAACTAACTTTCGCCAATTCAAGCCTAATTCTACACCGGTCCTCACAAAAATATTCCGAACACACTCCTAAGTCCCAAGTCACCTAACGAAACTATCCGAACCATAAAATCCGCATTCCGATGCCATTTACTAATAAGTCAACTCTCAGTTGACTTTTCCAACTACAAGGTTATTTCTAAAGACTAAGTGACTAGATTCTCAATACAACCATTCCGATTCCGAGCCTACCAACTCTAACACATCAATAAAAGTATTCAACCTATGACAAGGCAATAACAATAATTATAATGCAGGTTCTACGTAATGACCGACTGGGTCGTTACATTCTCCCCTTCTTAAACAAACGTTCGCCCTCGAATGGGTCTAGAAACGTACTTGGAGTCTCAAACAAGTGAGGATATTTGCTCTGCATCTCTCGCTCGGTATCCCAAGTAGCCTCCTCCACTGGCTGACCTCTCCACTGTACTTTCACTGAAGCTATATTCTTAGACCTCAACTTGGTGACCTGACGATCCAAAATTGTTACTGGCTCTACCTCATATGACATATAACCCTCGAGTTGAATTTTGATGAAGTCTAACACATGAGACGGGTCACTAACATACTTCCTGAGCATCGACACATGAAATATCGGATGAACACTCGATAGGCTAGGTGACAAGTCAAGTCTATAAGCCACTTCTCCAACCTTCTGAAGTACCTCAAAAGGACCAATAAACTGTGGGCTCAATTTTCCTCTCTTTCCGAAACTCGTAACACCCTTCATGGGTGATACTTTCAGCAATACCCTATCACCTTCCATAAAAGACACATCCCGGACCTTCCAGTCCGCATAACTCTTCTGCCTAGACTGCGCCGTGCGAAGTCGCTCCTGAATCAACTTCACTTTCTCCAACGCATCCTGAATCAAACCTGTGCCCAATAACTTAGCCTCACTAGGATCGAACCAACCAACTGGAGATCTACACCTCCTACCATATAAATCCTCGTACGGAGCCATCTGAATACTTGACTGGTAGTTGTTATTATATGAAAACTCCACTAGTGGCAGAAACTGATCCCATGAACCACCAAAATCAATCACACAAGCCCGTAACATGTCCTGCAAAATTTGAATAGTCCGTTCCGACTGCTCGTCGGTCGATGAAATGCAGTGCTCAACTCTACATCAGTACTCATACCTCTCTATACGGCCCTCCAAAACTGAGATGTGAACTGAGTACCTCTGTCAGAAATAATAGAAACCGGAACTCCATGCAATCGGACAATCCCCTTAATGTAAATACCAGCTAATCGCTCTAAAGTATAAGAAGTACCAACAGGAATGAAGTGCGTGGACTTGGTCAATCTACCCACAATGACCCAAATAGCATCAAAATCCTTAGAATTCCGTGGAAGCCCAACTACAAAGTCCATAGTAATCCGCTCCCACTTCCACTCCGGAATATCTAACCTCTGAAGTAATCCACCTGGTCTCTGGTGCTCATACTTGACTTGCTGGCAGTTGAGACACCGTGCTACATACTCAACAATATCTCTCTTTATCCGCATCCACCAATATTGTTGTCTTAGATCCTGGTACATCTTCGCGGCACCCGGATGAATGGAATACCGCGAGATGTGAGCCTCTACTAATATTGACTCTCGATTACCATCCACACTGGGCACACAAATACGGACATGCATCCTCATAACACCGTCATCACAAATAGTCACATCCCTAGAATCATCTCGACGGACCCTATCCTGAAGTACTAACAAATGCAGATCATCATACTGTCGAGCTCTAATTTGGTCATAGAGAGAAGACCGGGAAGCCATGCTAGCTAATACCCGCGAAGGGTTTGACAAATCCAATCTCACCAAATAACCCGCCAAAGCCTGAACATCAAGTGCTAAAGGTCGCTCTGCTACTGAAAGGTAAGCTAGACTCCCCAAACTCTCGGCCCTGCGACTCAAGGCATCGGCCACTACATTGGCCTTTCCCGGGTGATACAAAATAGTAAGGTCATAATCCTTGAGAAGCTCCAACCATCTCATATGCCGCAAATTCAAATCCTTCTTCCTCAGCAAATTATGCAAGCTACGATGGTCAGTGAAAATCTCACACTGTACGCCATACAAGTAACGACGCCAAATCTTTAAGGCATGAACAATGGCAGATAACTCAAGATCGTGCACTGGGTAATTCTTCTCGTGCACCTTCAACTGTCTAGACGCGTAGGCAATCACCCTACCGTCCTGCATCAATACCGCTCCCAAGTCAACTCTAGAAGCATCACAATAGACTGTGTAAGATCCCAAACCAGTAGGCAAAACCAATACCGGAGTTGTGGTCAATGCTGACTTGAGCTTCTGAAAGCTCTCCTCACACTCATTGGACCATCTGAATGGAGCACCCTTCTGGGTCAATTTGGTCAATGGTGAAGCAATAGAAGAGAATCCTTCCACAAAGCGACGGTAATATCCCGCCAGACCAAGGAAACTCCTAATCTCAGTAGCTGAGGACGATCTAGGCCAACTCTACACTGCCTCAATCTTCTTCGGATCAACCTGAATACCGTCACTAGACACCACGTGCCCCCAAAAAGCTACTAAACCAAGCCAAAACTTACACTTGGAGAATTTTGCACAAATCTTCTCCTCCCTCAACCTTTGTAACACAACCCAAGTGTTGATCATGCTCTTCCTGGCTACGAGAATAAACCAGGATGTCATCAATGAACATAATGATGAACGAATCAAGGTAAGGTTGAAACACATTGTTCATCAATTGCATGAACGCGACTAGAGCATTGATCAACCCAAATGACATAACCAGAAACTCGTAATGACCATATCTGGTCCTGAAAGCAGTCTTCGGAATGTCAGAATCCCGAATCTTCAACTGGTGATACCCCGACCTCAAATCGATCTTGGACAACACCCTAGCTCCCTGAAGCTGATCAAACAAGTCATCAATACGGGGCAAAGGATACCGGTTCTTCACTGTAACCTTATTCAGCTGCCTATAATCAATGCACATACGCATGGAGCCATCTTTATTCTTCACAAACAACACCGGTGCACCCCAAGGTGACACACTCGGCCGGATGAACCCCGTATCTAAGAGTTTCTGAAGTTGCTCTTTCAATTCCTTCAACTTCGCTGATGCCATACAGTAAGGTGGAATAGAGATAGGTTGGGTGTCTAGCACCAAGTCAATACCAAAATCAATGTCCATGTCAGGTGGCATGCCTGGCAGGTCTGCAAAAAATACGTCCGGAAAATCACGGACTACAGGAACATAATCAACAGAAGGAGTCTCACTACTAACATCCCTCACGAAAGCAAGATAAGACTCACACCCTTTCTCAACCATACACTGAGCTTTCAAATAAGAAATCACTCTGCTAGGCACATGCTCTATAGACCCTCTCCACTCAACTCTCGGAACTCCGGGCATAATTAGGGTCATGGTCTTAGCGTGACAATCAAGGATAGCATGACATGGTGATAACCAGTCCATGCCCAGAATTACATCAAAATCAACCATACTGAGTAACATCAAGTACACTCGGGTCTCCAAACCCCCAATAGATATAAAACATGACCGATACACACGGTCCACAATAATAGTATCGCCCAACGGAGTCGAAACACGAACAGACATAACTAAAGACTCACGAGGCATATTCAGAAAGTGAGCAAAATACGATGAAACATAAGAGTATGTGGAACCAAGTTTAAATAAAGCCAAAGCATCACTGTGACAAACTGAAATAGTACCTGTAATCACCGCATCCGAGGCCATAGCATCAGGCCTAGATGGAAGTGCATAAATACGTGGCTGGTCTCCACCTGCTCGACCTCCCCCTCTAGGGTGGCCTCTAGCTGCCTGACCACCACCCTTATCTGTCTGAGTAGGTGGTGAAGTGACTGGGGCTGAAGTCGAGGGGTAACTTCTACTGAGATGATCTACTAGGACGACGGGGACACTGCCTCCACTCATGTTCGAACTCTCCACACTCATAACAACCACTTGGAGCTGGAGATGAAAATTGACGAGAACCCCTACCACCATGATAACTACCAGACGAACCATGCATAGAAGAACCCTAATGAGATGATGCTCGGGCGGAGCTCTGAGCTGGAAGGGCACTAAAAGATGAACGTCCCTGATGAGAACTGCGAGGACCCTGCCCCGGAGATACACCACTATAAGCTGGGCGAACTGGCTGTGGAGGTCTAAATAGATGACCTCTGTTGTGCTGAAACTGGCCTCTAGAAGGGGCACCACTGAAGCTACTTGATCCCCGACGCCTCTTGGCCTCCCTCTCCTCACACTCCTACTTACGAATCGACTAAATGTCCCCAGAATGTCAACTACCGGCTCAAATTTAACTCCATACACTCTCTCCCTGGTCATCAAAATCCGAAGCTGATGCGTGATACCATCTACAAACCTCCTGATACGCTCCCTGTCAGTAGGGACTAACTCCGAAGCATGTCTAGCCAACTCAAAAAACCTCATCTCGTACTGAGTAACTGACAACTCTCCCTGGCACAACTGCTCAAACTGTCTGCTTTGCTCCTCTCTGTGGGACTGAGGAACATACTTCTCCAAAAAAAGTGTGGAGAATTGCTGCCAGGTGAGCGGTGCTGAACCAACCGGCCTACGCCTCTCAAATGCCTCCCACCAAGTGAAAGCAGCACCAGCAAACTGAAATGTAGCAAATGAGACCCCGTTGGTCTCCAAAATACCCGCAGTACGTAGTATCCCCTGACACTTATCTAGAAATCCTTGGGCATCCTCGCCCTTTGTACCACTGAAAGTCGGAGTCTGAAGTCTGTTGAACCTCTCCAGCCTGCGCCGCTCATCCTCAGGCATAACAGGAACCACATAGTCCTAAACTGGGGCAACCGGCTGGGCTGGGACTACCCCCGGTGCCTGAATACCCTGTACAACCTGCTCAGGTGTCCAGGAAGCTGGAGTCTGAATGCTTCCGTCTGAGCTGCAGTGGCAGTAGTAGATATAGCAACTGCCTGAGCTAAACTGGTGCACACTGTCAATATCTGAGCAAGAGTCTCCTGAAGACCCGGAATAACAATAGGCACTGCCGGTGCCTGAGCCTGTCCCGCTGGAGCACTATCTGCGAGAACCTGATCCTGAACGATAAAGGAATCCTGTGGTACTGTCCAGGCTGCCACACGGGCTGGTCCCCTAACTCCACCATGGCCCTGACCCTTTGTGAGTATGGCTGGTGTTTGGTCACCCTGATCGGTATTGCGTGTCATCACCATCTGTGAGAGAATGAAACAACATGAGTTTAGATTTCAAGAACCAATAGATTGTCACGAAAGAGTTCAAGAAAATGAGATTTTCCTAAAAGTTTTGCAGCCTCTCGAAGATAAGTACAGACGTCTCCGCACTGATCCGAAAGAGTCTACTGAACCTGCTCATGACCGTTGAGTCCTATGTAACCTAGGGCTCTGATACCAACTTCTTACGACCCCAAATCATAACAAGTTGTGATGACGCCTATTGTGGAACTAGGCTAGCCAACCATCACATAACTAACCATCCATTATATTATAATACTTCAAAAATCAACAATAAGCAACAACAAAACATAAAATAATTTCTTTAAGTCTTTACGCCCCCATAATAATCTAACAGTCTAAACAACTCTCTCAATACTGGAGTCAACATTGTCACGAGCATCTAAGAAATAAAACTACTCTGATAATGTCTTAATCAATGTCTATGAAATAAATACTAATACTAATAAAGGAAAGAAAATGGAGAAGCTGCGGATGCTGAACAGCTACCTCAAAATCCCGTAAGTTGTTGAATACGAACGAAGACAGCTACTGCTCTGAACCGGTACTTGGATCTGTGCACAGAGGCACAGGGAGTAATGATGAGTACGCCAACTCAGTAATAATTAAACTAAATCACAGTCTGAGAAATACGAAACACACAACACAGATACACCAATTCACAAAAACAGCAAAACACCAAGTCACCATAAAGTATTCATCAAATACATAAGTTCGAAAACCAATTTCCAGAAATCCCTTTGAAACAAGTAAAATCTCAATATATCTCAGTAAAACTCTCAGTAAAATCAGTTTGAAAAACGAAGTGAATTACAATCAAAACTCAGTAAAATCATCATACATCTACCCCTCAGGCCATAATCATTTGTCGTAACAATTTCGCTCAGCACCTCACCATCACTCAGTATCAACCCAACGGGAAACCTCACAGTCATTCAGTATCAGCCCATCGGGAAACCTCATAATCACTCAGTATCAGCCCCGCGGGCATCACTCGTACTCAGTAGGTACCTGCGCTCACTGGGGGTGTGTACAGACTCTGGAGGGGCTCCTACAGCCCAACCGCTATAACAAGCCACATCATGGCATAAATCACTCATAATATTGGCCCTCGGCCAGCCACATCATGGCATAAATCACTCACAATATTTGCGATCGACCTCTCTCGTATCATAACATCCTCACAATATTGGCATGCGGCCTCACTCAGTCAGACACTCTCAACATGCCACTCGGGCCATCATTATACCGGGTTCTCGACCCAAAACAGTGTTTCATTTTCAAGAAATAATATCAAAATACTCTGACTGTCAATAATTATCAAGAAAATACTGAGTGAAAATCATAACATATCAAGTGATGAAAATAGTAAAAACAGCCCCCAAGGGGTAAATAGATCGTCACTAGACCCTAAACATGGCTTGCAGCCCAAAATATATCAATACTATTAAGCATAGGCTTTAAAATTGGGTTCACAACTCAATAGTTGCCTAAAAAGGAATATATTTCCAAATTTCCAATCTTTGCGTTCCAAAATCCGTGAAAGGATGCAAGGTCCGGAGTTTCATACCCTTAGGACAAGATTTCAAGACATTACTTACTTCAAACTAGCCCGAAAAGCTACTCTGCAACCCGCTTGCCTATCGAATCAACATCCGAGTGCTTCAAATCTATAAAGATCAGATCTTTATCATAAAATTATGCTAAAGGAATGAATTCGAATTGAAAAGTACCAATTTTAGCAGAAAATCCGAATTTAGCCAAAACCCAACTTCTGATCCCGCATCTCAGAACTCAAAATTTTTTATACCAAAATGTTCTTCATCCTCTCACGAATTCGTACATATAAAGAACGCTAAAATCGGGGTTCGTTTGACCCCTCAAATCGACCCCTAAAGGTCTCATAATCTAAAGCCCTAACTCCACTTTTTTCTACTGATTTTCATGAATTAAACACTGATATTATGTTCCTTAATCACCTATAATCGAGTTTTAGGTTCCAAAATATTTACCTCAACAAAGAACACTGATTTTCCCTCTTCAAAATCGCCTCCAAGCTCTTTTCCCGTTCAAAAATGGTGAAAAAGGGGTTAATGATCGCGGAGGGTTTATTTTAATACTGCCCAGTTGTTCCTTCACTACGATCGCGAAAGTACTCACGCGATCGCGAAGAACAAATCCCCTAGGCCCTCAGAAGACTCTACGCGATCGCAACACAAGCCACGTGATCGCGATTCAATAGAACCTCAACCCATACGATCACAATCACACTCACGCGATCGCGAAGAACAGTTGACCTCGCTCCCCACGCGCCTGACTAACCCTACGCGATCGCACCAATGCTCACGCGATCGTGCTGACCAACGATACATACCTTCGCGATCGCACACCTTCTCACGTGATCGCGATTCACAAAATGTCCGGGCTCCATATTACTCTACGCGATCGCGGATCAATCCATGCGATAGCGATGAACAAAGTGTTGCTGCACTGACATCATAAAAACAACAGTTTTTCCTAAGGCTAAAATGCCCGTTAGCCACCCGAAATCAATCCCGAGCCCCTCGGGACCCCAACCAATTATATCAACATATCATATATGATCATTCAAACTTAGTTGCACTCCCGAAATAATAAAAATAACATCAAAACACCAAAATCACATCTAATTCAAGCCTAAGAACTTTGAAATTTCTAAAATCCACCAACGATGCCGAAACTATCCAAAACAACTCCGTTTGACCTGAAATTTTGCAGACATATCCAATGACATTACAAACTTGTCCCAACTGTCGGAATTTCATTCCGACCCGGATAGCCTAATTTCCAATGCCGACCGAAAAATACCAAAAACTAACTTTCGCCAATTCAAGCCTAATTCTACATCGGTCCTCACAAAAATATTCCGAATACACTCCTAAGTCCCAAATCACCTAATGAAGCTATCGAGACCATAAAATCCGCAATCCAAGGTTGTTTACCAATAAGTCAACTCTCAGTTGACTTTTCCAACTACAAGGCTATTTCTAAAGACTAAGTGACTAAATTCTCACTACAACCATTCTGATTCCGAGCCTACCAACTCTAACACATCAATAACAGTAATCAACCTATGACAAGACAATAGCAGTAATTATAATGCAGGTTCTACGTAACGACCTATCGGGTCGTTACAACTACACATATAGCTATTATAACTGTAGTAAAGTTATTTACACGTATAATTTATTTACTTTTATATTTACCACAAATTGTATTTCACATGCATGGCATATTAGTTCAACATAACAAAATAAATCTAAACAATGTATAAATCATTAAAATCAAATACTTTCGATGCACACTATGAGTCATTAATTATGCAACGCTTATATCCCATAAAGTTTTTTATTTTTCAATTCATAACAGCAACTCAAAACTTTCCTTTTGTTTGAAAAAATATTAATATTTCACTTTATTTTAAGTTGAAAAAATCGCTAACGTCCTCATCCTTAAGTATCCGATTGTAGTACAAATTATTTTTTTGGGAATTAGCTAGTGCAATTGTTGTGTACATTTGTTACTACACGTTCAGCATTACCCTTGTTGGCTTGCTACCATACACATGAACATACTGGAATTTAGTCGATTCCAACATAAGAAGCGATAAGAAATGTATATGTACCTTTAGTGGAACGTTATTTAAAAAGAATACTAGAGCTATATTTAATCATAACGAACTAATATTATTTCATAAAATAAATAATGCTAATTGATATTAATGACTACTGCTCATGTAAAAGACTGTGATTACATGATGCTTATTCACTAGCTACTATGAATAGGCAAAAATAAAAATCAAACTACTCAATCATATTTAATCACGGATCCATCACCGATCAAGTGATCTATTTTCCCATCACATTACTCAAAAAAATTTGCCACATCCAAGTGGATGATGTCAAATTCATTGTCAGAGACAAAATTAGCTTCAGGGGCTTTATTCTTTAGAGATGATTGATAAAGCTCAACCAAATGTCTTGGTGTACGATAAATATTTACCCAATGCCATTATTCACCGTAATGATAGCATTCAGTTTCTGAACTATTTGCTTTCGGTTTCTCGTCTTTCTCTTTTCACTTTTGGTGGTTATTTTTCTTTGGAGGATGATCAACACCAGAATAATTTCTTCCTTGGCCACGACCACGAACATGGCCACGACCTTTTCCACGCTTAGCATAATGGGAATACACCTCATTCAGTTCGAGCAATAGTGTAGACCCAGTGGGTCGATTATCGTGATTTCTCATGAGCAACTCATTATTTCGTTCAGCCACAAGGAGAATAGAAATCAACTTAGAGTTCTTGAAACCTTACTCACGACACTACTGTTGCAGGACCATATTGGAGGCATGAAATGCTATGAACTTTTTTTCAAGCATATCATAGTCACTGATATTATCCTGTAACGACCCAGAATTTCCACCCTCAGGACAGCGATGACGCCTAATATTTCACTTGCTAGGCAAGCCAGTGTTAGCTATATTTATTAACCATTTTTAACAATTCTAAATTTAATAACAACAACAAAACTGAATAGTGTGAAATAAGGTGAAGAACTAATAAGCGATAAAATCCAAATACAATCTCGTATCTAGTGTCACGAATACATGAGCGTTTAGAGTACTTCAGATAATGGTCTGAATAAAATATAATTGTTTGAATCAATAAACAACTAAAATGATGTAGAAGGGGACTTCAGGGCTGCAGATGCCATGCAACTATACCTCAAGTCTCCAGTGATAGCTAGATCCAAGCAAACTTCACTCAACGTAGCTAGGACCAACTCTGGTATCTGCACAAGAAGTGTAGAGTGTAGTATGATTACAACCGACCCCATGCACTATGTAAGTGCTGATACTAACTTAGACGAGGTAGTGACGCGGCTAAGGCGGGTCACTTACAATAACATGTACCCAATAATAATAACAGAAAAGACACGAATGGAAATAAAGCAGTTAACTCATAATAACAAACTCAAAATTTAACTATTAGAGAGCCCATAATAACAAGTTTTACAAACTCATATCAAATACCGAGGCAAATCCAACAGTAATAAACAATTATAACTCGTACAATCTATTGCGGCGCGCAACCCGATCCTGCTATATCATCATCTGTCACTATCATAATCCGTCCTTATTCCGCCATTTCAATTCATTACATTTTAATTTTCGTTGTGGCGTGCAACCCACTCCCCAAACAATTCCAATCAACAATAGCAATTCAACAACCAAAATTTACAAGAACCTCTACATCAAGAGAGTAAATGTACGAGACAGTGAAGAATCACAAAAAACTCCAGAATCTCAAATAACTCTAATGCCTCAACTTTACCAAACTCATCGATAACTACCAGTTAACAACTCATACAAGTGGACCTACATTAAACAAGGCAATAAATCTTACAAAACTATAAGACAAGCAAGACATAGGGTAATTTACATATGAGGGAAAAGCAAATATAGATAAGTAGAAAAATAAGCATGAAATTATGGAAGGGATGGACAATTTTATACAAGGATAACTAAATGACAAGTAATAATTATGACATGCAAGTCAAATAAGCATATAGCAATTAAGGCATGAAACAAAATATTCTATGAAACAACAAAGATAGGGAAGCAAGTAATGTAACGACGCATATACACTCGTCACCACGCATATACGCTGTTTCACACGTAATTAACATAATATGTAGTTCAAGAGTTCCTAATTCCCTCAAATCAAGGTTCCTAACATTACCTCACTCCGCAATCTAAGCGATCAATCAACCACAACTTTGACTTTTGAACAAGCCTTCAAACTAACCAAATCTAGAAAATTATTGACCAAATGATTCAAAATAAGCATTAGAAACTACCCACAAGTGAAAGAGGTTCAATTTAGATCATTTTTGAAAAGTCAACAAAAGTCAAGCGCAACTCGCTTGGTCAAAAATGAGATTCAGACCAAAACTCGATAACCCATTCACCCTCGAGCCCGGTTATGTGATTTGTTTTGAAATACGTCCTCAATTCGAGATCTAAATCTAAATTTTATAAAAAAAATTCTAATTCTACCCAAATCCCTAATTTCTACCATGAAGATCGTAAATTTGATGTTGAAATCTCATGAAATGTAATAGGTAATTGAAAAGAAATGGAGTAAAGTGACTTACCAATGAATTTGGGAAGAAAAATCTCTTGGCATATCACCTCTAGGGTGTTTAAGGTTGAGAAATTGTGAGAAATGAGCTAAGTCCGTTTTCCCCTCTTTTACCCAACTGGGGATATCGCAATTGCGATGTCTTGTTCACAATTGCGAACATCACAAATCTGGGACAAGGGTCGCAAATGCGAACCTATCTCATAGCCACAGAAGTCGCAAATGCGACATTTGGCTCGCAAATGCGAACTCCTAATCTTTGCAAATGCGGACCATTTCTTTGCAAATGCGAAGACAATTCAAAGACATACTGAGTCGCAAATACGACTCTGGGATTGCAATTGCGATCACTGACAGTTTGCAAATGCGAACGTACTCCTCACAAATGCGAAGCTACCCAATTTAGCCCATGCTCGCAAATGCGAACACTTGTTCGCAAAAGCGAGGCTCGCAATTGCGAGCCAGACCTCGCAAATGCGATATTTGCAGCAGATCACCAACAACAGAAGTGCACCAACAATCCTAGCATTAGCCAAACTCATCTGAAACACGTCTGAAACTCACCCGAGCCCCTCAAGCTCCAAAGCAAACATGCACAGTAGTGTAATAACATCATACGAACTTGCTTGCGCAATTCAATCACCAAAATAACATCTAAATCTACGAATTAATCCTCAAAACAAATAAAATTTCAAAATGGAACTCAAGAACTCTATTTCACTTTTAAGCGTTTGAATCATGTCAAATCAATTCTGAATTGAACCAAATTTTGCAGACATATTTCAAATAGAAATACAAACTATTCCAAGTTTCTACATTAAAATCCGAACTCGTTAGTTTAGAAGTCAACTTACGGTCAAACTTATTAATTTTAAACTTTCAAAAATGCTAGGTTTCGGCAAAATGAGTCAAACAAGTTAAGAACTTCTGAATTCAATTCCGGGCATATGCCCAAGTACCAAATTACGATACGACCCCATCGGGATCGCAAAAACACTGATTCGGGTCCGTTTACACAAAATATTGACCGTAGTCAACTCAAAACCATTCTTAAGGTAAAAATTCACATTTTCTTTAACTTTTCGCATAACGACTTCCCGGAATATGACACAGGATGTGCACGTAAATCGATAATCATTAAACAAATCTAATCGAGGTCTCGAAATACGAAAATAGAGGCTAAATCCCAAAATGACCTATCGAGTCATCACATTATCCACCTCTAAAACAAACGTTCGTCCTCGAATAAACATAGAAAAGTAACATAACTGGTAAAAGGTGTGGGTATCTACTCCGCATATAGGATTCGGACTCCTACGTAGTTGTCTTTATCGATTGACCTCTCCACTACACTCAAACTATAAGGTAAATCTTAGACATCAGTTTTCGGACATGCCGTGCTAAAATGGCCACTGGCTCCTCCTCGTAAGTCAAATACTTGTCCAATTGGACCGAGCTAAAATCTAATACATGGGATGGATTACCGTGATACTTTCGGAGTATAGACACATGAAACATCGGATGGACTGTTGATAATCTAGGTGGCAATGCAAGCTTGTAGGCCACCTCATCCACTCTCTCAAGAATCTCAAAAGGTTTAATATACCTAGGGCTCAACTTGACCTTCTTTCCGAACCTCACACCCTTCATAGGTGAAACCTGGAGCAAACCCTCTCTCCAACCATGAACGCAACATAACGAACTCTCCGATTGGCATAATTCTTCTGCCTAAACTGAGCTGTGCGAAGTCCATCCTGGTTCATCTTGACCTTTTTCCAAGGCATCCTGAGACAAATCAGTTCCCAACAACCGAGACTCTCCCGGCTCAAACCAACCAACTAGCGAACGACATCGCCTCCCATATAGTGCCTTATAGGGAGCCATCTAAATACATGACTGGTAGTTGTTGTTGTAGGCGAACTCCGTAAGAGGCAAGAACTGATCCCAAGAACCCCCGAATTTATAACACAGGCGCGAAGCATATCCTCCAATATCTGAATGGTGCACTCGGACTGCCTGTCCGTCTAGGGGTGAAATGTTGTACTCAACCCATCTCGTGTACCTAACTCATGATGTATGGCCCTCTAGAAGTGTAATGTGAACTCTGTGTCCCGATCAGAAATGATGGACATTGGCATATAGTGCATGCGAATAATCTCGTGGATATAGATCTCAACCAACCGCTATGAAGAGTAGGTAATTGCTACTGGAATGAAATGCGCTGACTTGGTCAACCTGTCCACAATTACCCATACAACGTCAAATTTCTAGTGAGTATGTGAGAGCCTAACAACAATATCACCAGGCCTCTAATGCTCGTACTTTAACTGCTGACAGTTCAAACATCAAGCTACATATGCAACTATGTATTTCTTCATCCTTCTCCATCAATAATGCTGCCTCAAATTCTGATACACTTGGCGGCACCTGGATGAATGGAATATCGCGAACTATGGGTCTCCTCAAGAATCAACTTACGAAGCCCATCCATATTGGGTACACAAATCCGACCCTCCATCCGCAAAATCCCATCATCTCCAATGGTAATCCGGTTGGAATCACCGTGCCACAATGTGTCCTTGAGGACAAGCAAATGGGGTTGTCATACTGACGCTCTCTAATGTGCTCATACAAAGAAGACCAAGAAACTGCACAAGTAAGAACCTGACTAGGCTCTGAAACATCTAACCTCACAAATTGGTTGGCCAAAGCCTGAACATCTAATGCTAGTGGCCTCTCACCAACTAGAATATACGCAAGACTACCCATACTCACAGCTTTTCTACTGAAGGCATCGACCACCACATTGGCCTTCCCAAGATGATACAAAATGGTGATATCATAGTCTTTTAACATCTCCAACCCCCTTCACTTCCTCAAATTGAGTTCTTTTTTGCTTGAACAAATACCGAAGACTCCGATGATCCGTGAATACATCACATGAAACTCCGTAGAGGTAAGGCCTCCAAATCTTCAATGCATGAACAATGGCTGCCAACTCCAAGTCATGAACATGGTAATTTTTCTCGTGAATCTTTAACTACCGCGACGCGTATGCAATCACACTGCCGTCCTGCATCAATATTGCACCGAGTCCAACACGCGATGCATCACAATACACCATATATGATTGATTCCAAACCTGTGGGCAATACCAACACCGGAGTTGTAGTCAAAACAATCTTGAGCTTCTGAAAGCTCAACTCACACTCATCCGACCACCTGAATGGGGCACCCTTATGGGTCAATCTAGTCAATGGGGCTGCGATGGATGAAAACCCCTCTACGAACCGGCGATAATACGCTGCCAAACCTAGGAAGCTCCGAATCTTTGTAGCTGAAGTAGGTTTAGGCCAGTTCTGAACTGCCTTAATCTTCTCATGATCCACTTTTATGCCCTCGACCGATACAACATGCCCCAAAAAGGTAACTATGTCTAACCAAAACTCATTCTTTGAAAACTTGGCATATAAGTGACTATCTCTTAGAGTCTGAAGTACAACTCTAAGATGATTCTCATGCTCCTCTCGACTATGGGAGTAGATCAAGACATCATCAATGAATACGATTACAAAATAATCCAAGCTTAAATACCTAGTTCATCAACTCCATGAATGTTTCTTGGGCATTTGTCAAGCCAAATGACATCACTAGGAACTCATAATGGTTGTACTGAGTCCAGAAAGCAGTCTTAGGGACATCTGATGCCCTAATATTCAACTGATAGTAGCAAGATCGCAAATCAATATTCGAAACACTTTGGCACACTGAAGATGATCAAATAAGTCGTCAATTCTCAGAAACGGGTACTTATTCTTGATAGTCGCTTTGTTAAACTGTTGATAGTCTTTACACATCCTCATGGAACCATCATTATTCTTCACGAACAAATGGGCGTACCCCTAAGCGAGACACTAGGTCTAATGAATCCCTTTTCAAGCAAATCCTACAACTGCTTCTTCAGTTCCTTCAATTCTGGTGGCGCCATACGGTATGGTGGAATAGAATGGGCTGAGTGCTCGGAGACAAGTCAGTAAAAAAATCAATATCCATGTGGAAACACCTTTGGAAACTCAGGCACATCAGGTATTGAATCACTAGGAGGAACCTCCGTACTAGATTCACGAACATAGGCCTATATGCTATACATCCCTTCTCGATCATACGTCGAACCTTCACATAAGAAATAACCTTGCTAATAGAATGGTCAGGAGTCCCCCTCCACTCTAATCGGGGAAATCCTAGCATGACTAAGGTAACCGTCTTGGTGTGACAATCCAATATAACATGATAAAGTGACAACCAATCCATACCAAAGATAACATCAAAGTTCACCATATCAAGAAGTAGGAGATCTACGTTGGTCTCAAGGCTCTCGATAGAGACCACATATGAGCGATAAACACGATCTACAACAATGGAATCTCCGACAGGTGGGGACACATATACAGGATCACTCAAATAATTGCGAGGCACAATCAAATATGAAGCAAAATAGGATGACACATAGGAATAAGTAGAACCCAGATCAAATAGAGCTGAAACATCTCTATGGCAAACCGGAATAATACATGTGATGACGAAGGCAAACCATGAATAAACCTCCTCACCCTCTCTCTATCTGTAGGAATCAACATAGTTTCATGATGGGACAAGTCCACAAATCTGGTCTCATACTGGATGATGGTCATACCACCCTTCTAAAGGCGCTCAAACGGCCTACGACACTCCTTTCTCAGAGTGAAAGTAATAAACTTTTCCAGAAATAGTTTTGAAAACTGATCCAGATAAGTGAAGGTGAACCCACTGGTATACTCAGCTCAAAATCCTACCACCACCTCTTGGCAGATCCAGTCATCTGGAACACTACAAAGTCGACCCTATTGGTCTCAATGATACCCAACTTGTGCAACACCTCGTGGAAACTGTCCAGGTAATCATGTGGTTCCTCATAGGTTGCACCACTATAATGAACAAGAAAGATCTTGGTGAACTTGTCCAACCTCATCAATCCATCAGAAGACATTGCAGGCCTCTCCCCGGGCTGTGTAGCAACTACAGGCTGAACTAATCCAATTGTTGGAGCTGCCAGATTCTGATATAAGGGAGCCATCTGCTCCGGGGTGTGACTGGCGAAAGTTTGTTCTCCTCTCCCAGCTTGAGAGACGATTGGTGCCATGGGAAATGCTCCGGTATGAGCCACACTCTCCATGAGTCCAACTAAGTAAAGTAGAGCGTACTAAAGTACGGGAGAGGCTATGAATTCCTCTGGGACCTGAGCGGGTCCGACTGGTGCGGCCTAAACTAGGATATCCTCCTCAAAGCAAGGCTGAGGATCCACCATAGGTGCTACTGCTACTCGTGATCTAGGCTGAGCTCTGCCTCTACCTCAGCCCCCACCCCTACCCCTGGTAGTGGCTGCGACAGGCGGCTCTGGTTCTTGCCCGACAGTAGACGCTATGCGAGTTGTCACCATTTGTGAGAGAACAAGATTAGATTGGGTCAAACTTCAATAATGGAAATAAACCGCAACGTCTTCGTACCGATCCTCCAGACTCTACCAAGCTTGCTCATGACTCGTGAGGCCTAGAACCTAGTGCTTTGATACCAACTTTTCACGGTCCGAAATTCCCACCCACGGGGACCGTGATGGCGCCTAACATTTCACTTGCTAGGCAAGCCAACATTAGCTATTTCTATTAACTATTTTTAACAATTCCAAATTTAATAACAACAACAAAATTGAATAGTCTGAAATAAAGTGATAACTAATAAACGATAAAATCCAAATACAATCCTAGATCTGGTGTTACAAATACATGAGCATCTAGAGTACTACATATAATGGTATGAATAAAATATAATTGTCTAAATCAAAATAAACAACTAAAATAATATAGAAGGGGAGTCTCCACTGATAGCCAGATCTGAGCAAACGTCACTTATCGCAGCTGGGACCAAAGTATTTGCACAAAAAGTGCAGAGTGTATTATGAGTACAACGGCCCCCATGTACTCTGTAAGTGCCGAGCCTAACCTCGACGAAGTAGTGACGAGGCTAAGGTGGGTCACTTACAATAACCTGTACGCAATAATAATAATAATAACAGAAAAGACAAGAATGGAAATAAAGCAGTTAACTCATAACAACGAACTGAAATTTAACTGCCAGAGAGCCCAGTATAACAAGTCTTACAAACTCATCCCAAATACCAAGGCAAATCCAACAGCCACAAAAAAATACAACTTGTACAATCCGTTGCGCCGCGCAACCTAATCCCTCCATATCATCATCTGTCATTATCATAATCCGTCCTTATTCCTCCATTTCAATTCATTACCTTTAAATTTTCATTACGGCGTGCAGCCCGCTCCCCAAACAATTTCAATCAACAATATCAATTCAACAACAAAAATTTATAAGAACTCTACATCAAGAGAGTAAATGTATGAGACAATGAAGAATCACATAATACCCAAGGAATCTCAAATAACTTGAGTGCCTCAACTTTACCAACTCATGTATAACTACCAATTAACAACTCATACAAGTGGATCTACATTATACAAGGCAAGAAATCTTACAAAACTATAAGACAAGCAAGACATAGGACAATTTACATATGAGGGAAAAACAAATAGAGACAAGTAGCAAATAAGCATGGAATTATGAAAGGGATGGACAATTTAATACAAGGATAATTAAATGACAAGTAACAATTATGGCATGTAAGTCAAATAAGCATATAACAATTAACGCATGCAACAAGATATACTAATAAGTACCGAAAACATGGAAGCAAGTAACATAACAACACATATACACTCGTCACCTTGCATATACGTCGTTTCACAAGTAATTCACATAACATGTAGTTCAAGGGTTCCTAATTCCCTCAAATCAAGGTTAGACCCAACACTTACCTCACTCCACAATCTAAGCGATCAATCAACCACGACCTTGCTTTTTGAACAAGCCTCCAAGCCAACCAAATCTAGCAAATTATTGACTAAATGATTCAAAATAAGTTTTAGAAATTACCCACAAAAGAAAGAGGTTCAATTTAGATCATTTATGAAAAGTCAATCCCGGGCTCGCTTGGTCAAAATCGAGATTCAAACCAAAACCTGATAACCCATTCACCCCTGAGCCCACTTGTGTGATTTGTTTCGAAATTCGACCTCAATTCGAGGTCTAAATCTCAAATTTACAAAAAATTATAATTCTACCCAAATCCCTAATTTTTGCCTTGAAATTCCTAAATTTGATGTTAAAATCTCATGAAATATAAGAAATGGATTAAAGTCACATACCAATGAATTTGAGAAGAAAAGTTTCTTGAAAAATCGCCTCTAGGGTGTTTAGGGTTGAGAAATTATGAGAAATGAGCTAAGTCCCGTTTTCCCCTCTTTTACCAAGCTACGGATGTCGCAATTGCGATGTCTTGTTTGCAATTGCGAACATCGCAAATGCAAACTTGTCTCAGAGCCGCAGGAGTGGCAAATGCGAGCTCCCAACCTTCACAAATGTGGACCATTTCTCCGTAAATGTGAAGACAACTTAAGGACATACTGAGTCGCAAATGCGACTTTGAGATTGAAATTGCACTAACAGTTTGAAAATGCGAACATACTCTTGGAAAATGTGAAGATACCCAATATTGCGAGCCAGACTTTGCAAATGCGAGGTCTGCAGCAGCGCACCAGCAACAAAAGTGCACCGCCAATCCTAACATTAGCCAAACTCACACGAAATACATCTGAAACTCACTGGAGCCCTTCGGGCTCCTAAAAAAAAGTGCACACTAGTGTAATAACATCATACGAACTTGCTCGCGTAATCCAATCACCAAAATAACATCTAATTTACGAATCTATTCCCAAAACGAATGAAATTTCAAAATGGAACTCAAGAACTCTAGAATCCCTTTTAAGCGTCCGAATCATATAATATCAATTCCGAATTGAACCGAATTTTGCAGACAAGTTTTAAATAGTACACGAAACTATTCCAAGTTTCCCCATTAAAATTCGAGCCCGGTAGCTAAGAAGTCAACTTACGGTCAAACTTAGTAATTTTGAACTTTTAAAAATGCTAGTTTTCTGCAAAATGAGTCAAAACAAATTAGGGACTTCCGAGTTCGATTCTGGGCATACGCCCAAGTCTCAAATTGTGATACGGACCCACTGGGATCATCAAAATACCGATCCTGGTTCGTTTCCATAAAATATTGGTCGTAGTTAACTCAAATCATTCTTAAGGCAAAAATTCACATTTTTCCAATTTTTCGCATAAAGACTTCCCATAATAAGAAATAGATAGCGCACGCAACTCGAGAAGCATTAAATAGAGCTAATCAAGGTCTCGTAACACAGAAATAGAGGCTAAATCTCAAAATGACCTATCGGGTCATCACATATCTCCACAAAGCTTCAAATTAGAAGTAATTTTGAACATCGCTGAATCATATTTATAAATAGACTTAAAGTCTTGGAGCCTCAGTTGAGCTCTGTCGTATCGTGCTTGTGGAAGTGCGACCAACTATAAGTTGTCATATGTTTTCTTTAATTCATTTCACAAAATAAGTGAATCTTTGACTGCGAGATATTCTATTTGCAATCTTTCATCAAGGTGATGGCGCAAGAAAATCAAGGTCTTGGCATAGTCTTGGGTAGATGCTTTATTTTTATCTTTAATGGAGTCTCCAAGACCCATTGCATCTAAATAGATTTCAGCATACAACACCCATGACATATAGTTCTTGCCCGAAATTTCAAGGGCAACGAACTTTCGTTTCATAATATTAGTCATAGTTAAAAGAGGAAAAAAAGTCATACCTTAATCTTCTCAAAGAGTTTCTTGAGACAGTAGAGTCTCGTGTTGATAATGTGAAATAAAACAATAAATAAAAGAAGAATATTGCAAAGAAAAAGAGAGAATTCTATTAATTTTGAGATCAATTATAATGGGATGAAATCCCTCTATTAATAAAAAAAATGACTTGTCCACAAAGTAACAAATTCTCTAAAAGATGTACATTTACCTAGAATACAATTCTATTTATAACACTAAGAAACTTTTTTGTCCAAACTTTTATTAGGAAGCTAAAATGTCTTTTATGTTTAGAATGAAGATGTATAGAATAATTCTTCTTATGTTTTTTTTTACGATTGGAAAGAAACTATAAAGTACTTCTTTTATAAGTAGAAATAAGAAAATATTTTTTCCAAAAAAAAATCAACAATTAGAACAATGTCCCCTTCTCTTATTTCCCATGACTTTTCTCCGTTCTCTCTCCAACTCCTTATTTTCATAAATCTAACAAAAGATAAAATGTATGTTAAATTAAGATTCAAAAACTTAGTCTCTAATAAAAAATAATTCTTTAAAATAATATTAGTTGTAAAATTGATTGTATTTGTCTTATTTCATAATTTGACGGCTACATATACTTTTTAGGAATTGGTTAAACATAAACTATTTTTTAATATAAACAAAAGTAATTTTCAAATGATTTATAAGAGAAAGACACGTGTCTTACATAAGTTTCTACCGTCTTCCTCATGTCATTTTATAAGAACAATGACAGAGTAATTGCAGGAACAAGAAGAAATGGGTAATGTATGTGTATTGGCAAACGTTGAAACAAGTTTTCGGTTATCAAAACCTCCCGTTTGAATCGTGACATTGAGTGGATTCACTAAAGATCTCCTATTTCAACACAAATAGGTTATTTGGTACGTAGATAATGTTATTGCCTCTGTGTTAAAACTCAGAAAATCAGAAGAACTGTTAGAAGAAACAGAAAATAT
>MDKI01143521.1:0-11805 GCA_005239505.1 Nicotiana paniculata | reverse complement strand
TATTTTGAATATGTCTTCCATTCTCTTCTCAACTTTTTGTTCACCAGAGTGTGCTTTTATAAATGAATATGCAAGCTCAGCGAAAGAGTCAATAGAATTTTCAAAGAGAAGAGAATACCAGGTTAGGGCTCCTTTGGTAAGTGTTTCCCCAAATTTTTTGACAAGGACTGATTCAATATCTTGTTTCGTTAAGTCATTGCCTTTTACCTCAGTAGTGAAATCAATCACATGGTCGCGTGGGTCAGTTGTTCCATCATATTTGGGAACGTCAGGCATTTTAAACTTCTTGGGTATAGGCAAGGATGCCGCACTTGGCTTCCAAGGTTGTTGAGAATATCTATCAACATCGATGCCTTCGATGATAGGTGGTACTCCAGGAATTTGTTCGATGCGATCGTTCTGCTC
The DNA here is from genome assembly GCA_005239505.1 of Nicotiana paniculata. NCBI lineage: Eukaryota > Viridiplantae > Streptophyta > Magnoliopsida > Solanales > Solanaceae > Nicotiana > Nicotiana paniculata. Next base: position 11,400 of record MDKI01143521.1, on the reverse strand, counting down.
CTTCATCTGTTTCTGCATGGTTAGCAGTAAATTTTGTAATTCTGAGTTATTAGATATACCTGGTCTCGTTTCGAGAGATTCATTAGGAGTATCTCCTCTTCTTGAGTTTGCCAACCCATATTGAGGATTTTCCATGGTGATGGTGTTATTGGGGGGTGGCGTCGGCGGTGTAGGTAACGCTGCCGGTAATCCTCTCGCAAATGCTTGCCAAACTTGGCTCACATACTCTGCAATCATTTGCTTTACACGATCTTGTTCCAAAGTTTGATCATTATCACCATTGTTGTTATTGGACCTTTTTGGGGATTGTTCCCTCAAACCATGTGGAGTTTCAGAGGGCGATGAAACTGGGGTTCCACTCATTTGCTGGTTGTTGTCATTGGAGTTTGACATAATTCAGAGGATATAACTTGAAAAGTAAACAAAGATTATCAGATTCTCGGTAACGGAACCAATATTTTAACCAAAGAATTAGACCCTTTGACTAAAGCTTATTTTTAAGATGAATATGGGTTACTGATAATCAAGGTAATGGAGAAAAATGAATAATAGATAGTATTGCAGAAATATAAAAAATCAAAGTTAATTGTATTAGAGAATCAGATGCCTTTACAAGCTGTATTCCCCTCCCTTATATAGGAGATTCTTATAACATACGACTCTTTCTATGGTTACTCATTAATGACTAATTATGACATTAATGAGGCGTTACAAAGGATAATAGTAATTGGGGTTCGGTTACATAACGTTCGAGTAATCAGTTGTGGGTCCTTGAATCTTCCCTAGCTTTGTCTAGATTCATTCTGACCGTGCCTCTCTCCCATTTTGATCAAGTTTTGTTTCTCGTGACTGATAAGTTCTAGGGTTTACTGAACCATGCCTCTTTGTACCGTACCTCTTCCGAGAATCTCATCCAGCTGTCGCGTTATCCTGTGTCCACGTGACTGGCTGAGTTGTCAAAAGCTGCCTTACGTGTGAAACTATTTTTTACCAATACACCGATCCCCTAATAACTGCTTCTCCCTTGTCTATTTATGTTATTGGAACTTGTCGGAACTTTGATTTTGGACACATAGTCCATAAATGTAGAATTTAGCTTTAGAAATCATTCTGTAGCTAGAGTTGTGTGAAGATGGATCCGGAATGGAATTCCGTCGACTCCGTTAGGTGATTTCGGGGTTAGGAGAATGTTCGAAATGTATTTTCGAGGTCGGTTGTAGATTTAGGCTTGAATTGGCGAAACTTAGAAATTCGACGATTTTGGTCGATAGGTGAAATTTGATATCGGACTCAGAATGGGATTCCGAAAGCAACAGCAGGTCCATAATTCCATTTGTGACATGTGTGCAAAATTTGAGGTCATTCAGATGAGTTTTGACGTGTTTCGACATCGGATGTGAATTCAAGAAATTTCATAAGTTATTAGGCTTGAATCTATGAATAATTGATGATTCTGATGTTATGAGATGTGTTTTTAAGTATCAACCAAGTTTGAACAAGGTATTAGGGTCAGTTGGTAGGTTTGGTTGAGGTTCCGGGGGCCTCGGGGTTGTTTTTGATGCCCAACAGATGAATTTGGAACTTTAAGAGCAGATGAACCATTCTGGTTCTGGTGTCTCGCACCTGCTGGTATTTCCGCAAGTGCGGACACGCTGGTGCAAAGGGGGTGCACGTAGGTGCGGACGTAGCTTAGGTTGGTCCGACTCGCAGGCATAGAAGAGTATCCGTAGGTGCGGAGCTGCACCTGCGATCCAGCTACCGCAGGTGCGACCCGAGGTCTTTTAATGAGTTTTCTCACCTACGATTGTGTTTCTGCAGGTGCGGCACCGCAGGTGCGATCCCAGTGTCGCAGGTGCGAAACATCTGGGCTGGTTATACTAAAGTCCGAGGATTTGAAATTCATAACTCGAAAATCGATTGTGAGCTCTGGATATGGCGATTTTCAGTGGGATTTGAAGAGGAGAATCATAGGTAACATTTTCTAACCTTAATCCTTTTGTATATAAGTAATCTCTATCAAGATCCTCAATCTAATCAATGAAATTGGATGAAAAACCATGAAATTGGTATGAAACTTCCCCAAGTAGAAATCTGAGGATTTAGGGAGATTTAACATCGGATTTTGTTGATTCTTGTTCGAGTGGGTTCATGAGCGAATGGGTGTTCGGGAAATATAAATTTTACCCGATTCCGAGACGTGGGCCCGGGGGACTTTTTGGGCGTATTTCCTAATTTCGCGTATTAGCTTAGAAATAATTAGCTATTTTGTTTCCTTGAAGTGATATTTACATTATGCATTCGATTTGAATAGATTTGGGCCAACCGGAGTCGGATACTCGTGGCAAGAGCGTAGTATTGAGTTGATTAGCGCAGCCAAGGTAAGTGGCTTGTCTAACTTTGTGTTAGGGACTCCCCCTTAGGCATTTTTATACTGATTTTGTTACGTGGGCGCTGTTTACGTGAGGTGACGAGTGTGTACACGGGTCATTGTTGCTGAAATTCCATTTTTCCTTCCATGCAATCTCTCATTCTCATTCCTATATTACTGTTTTCTGTCTCAATTGAGTAATTAGCTTAAGAATAAGCATGCCTACCTGTCCTTACTTGGTTTCCTCATATTTGCTACTAGTTGCACCATGGTTAGATAGTTTTACTCTATTCTTGCCTGTTGTTTTTCCTGAACTGTTTAATTAAGCTGTATCCGACATGCTTCTTCATTGCATATTTAAATTGGGACTACGGACGGAGATCCGAGAGCTTTCCCCCTGTACTGCATTTCATATTTAAATTTGGACTACGGACCGAGATCCGAGAGCTTTCCCCCTGTACTGAAATGCATATTTAAATTGGGACTACGGACGGAGATCCGAGAGCTTTCCCCCTGTACTGCATTTCATATTTAAATTTGGACTACGGACCGAGATCCGAGAGCTTTCCCCCTGTACTGAAATGCATATTTAAATTGGGACTACATACGGAGATACGGGAGCTTTCCCTCTTTACTGCATATCATATTTAAATTGGGACTATAGACTGAGATCCGGGAGCTTTCCACTTGTACTGGATTGTCTATTTACTGTTGAGATATATGTTGTGCTGAGCCGAGAGCTCTCTTTCTTCTATTAATTCTTCTAGGTTACATTAATCCTGTATATCATTGCTTATCTATATTTCATTGTTTTAAATTTATAATTGACTTGTTTTAAAACTCGGTAGAGCCTCAACCCGACCTCGTCACTACTTGAATGGGGTTGGGCTTGGCACTTACGGAGTACCAAATGTGGAGTACTCACGCCCTTTCTTGCGCATGTTTTCCCCATGTGCAGATGCAGGTTCCAGCACACGGTACAACGGCTAGGCGCATCTTAGCAGTTGCATAGGAGATCACGAGGTAATTATTCCGCGTCCGCAGGATCTTATGAGTCCCCTTACTACTCTAGTGCAGATATAGGAGATATATAGATACATTTTCTTATTTCTTTGTATAGAGCTACAGTAGTTCAGAGTTTGTGACTTGGTGATATTCCGGGTTTTGGGAAAGTAAAAGCTGTAAATGCCGAGCGGCTAAAAGTTTTATAGTATTACTTCTTCTTTACTGTTTCTATTATTGTTTTGCCTTATTTTCTGCAAGTTTTATGCTTACCTAGTTGTAGGGACTAGGTGCCGTCACGAGACCGTTCAGAGGGTAATTCGGGTCATGACAAGTTGGTATCAGAGCGCCTAGGTTCATAGGAGTCACATGTCACAAGCCGGTTTATTAGAGTCTCGCGGATCGGTGCGGAGACGTCCGTATCTATTTTTGAGAGGATATGTAACTCTTAAGAACAATCAAATTCTTTGGAATTCCTTATCGTGCTATTTACTGTCATCAAATTCTTAAACTCTATTCTATTCTTTCTTGCAGATGGTTCGTACCCGTACCAGACGTACTGATGACCAGGCACTCGAGTCCCCTACTAGAGCCACCAGAGGCAGGGGCCGGGGCAGAGGACGAGCACACGATGCAGCCCGAGCACCAGCTAGAGCAGAGGCAGAGGAGCCCCCAGAAGCTACAATTGGAGGGGCACAGGAGGTCCCTACTGTTACTTTAGACCTCCAGGAGACATTGGCTCAGTTCTTGAGTGCCTTCAATACTCTGTCTCAGGCGGGTTTACTCCCTATAGCTCTAGCTACATTCCAGTCCGGGGGAGGGACACAGACTCCTGCAGCCTGTACTCCTGAGCAGAGGGTTCATATTAGGCAGGTTCTAGAGTATATTCCTATGCTCCCAACAGCTCCAGCTAAGCATGAGACTAGGATAACTGTTCCTGAGGAAGAGAAGCTCCGGCTTGAGAGGTACAAGAAGTACCACCCACTCGAGTTCAACGGACTAGCTTCGGATGATGCCCTAGGGTTTCTCGAGGGGTGTCATCGCATTCTCCGCACTATGGGTATAGTGGACACGAGTGGCGTTTCTTTCACTGCTTTCCAGCTGAGGGGAGCAACTTATCAGTGGTGGCATGGTTTTGAGCTTAGTAGTCCGGATGAGGCAGCTTCACTTACTTGGGCTCAGTTCTCCGAGATGTTTTTACTTGAGTTTGTCCCTCAGAGCTTCAGGGATGCTTGGCGTGCTGAGTTGGAGCAGCTACGCCAGGGTACCATGACTGTGTCAGAGTATGCAGTCTGTTACAGTGATTTGGCTCTCCATGCACCACCTTTGGTTGTCACTGTCAGAGAGAAGGTTCGACGCTTTATTGAGGGACTCTACCCCAGTATTCGGACCAGCATGGTAAGAGAGCTGGAGACCGATATTACTTACCAGCAGGCCGTGAGTATTGCCTGGAGGATTGAGACTATGTTAGCCAGGGACAGGGAGGAGAGAGAGGCCAAGAGGCCTCGAGAGACTGATCATTTTTCAGGAGGCCGTGCACCAGCAGCAAGCTATGGTAGGGGTTTTGTTAGTCGCCCAGTTCATTCCGCTCTCCCAGCAGCCAGTGGTATTCCAGCTCCTCCTAGACCTCAGGAGCCTTATTATGCACCACCAGTATCTCAGGTGCCTCCTGCTCGAGGTGCTATCACTGGCCAGTCCAGCAGGCCAGTTCAGAGTCAGCAACGGCCGCCACATCCTCCGAGGGGTTGTTTTGAGTGTGGTGAACCTCGTCATATGATCAGAGATTTCCCTAGAGTGAGGAGGGGTGCACCACCTCAGACTTATCAGGTTCCACGTCTTTCACCAGGTCCCCCAGCTATTTTTCCAGCCCTAGCTTCTATCCCACCATCTCAAGCAGCTCGAGGTGGAGGTCGGGGAGGTCGGGGAGGTCGAGGTCGCCCTAGAGGGGGAGGCCAGGCCAGGTATTATGCTCTTCTAGCCCGATCCGAGGCCATTGCTTCAGATTCAGTCATTACAGGTATTGTTCCCATTTGTCATAGGGACGCATCAGTATTATTTGACCCAGGCTCTACATATTCGTATGTGTCTTCTTATTTTGCTTCACATCTGGGGATATCTCAGGATTCTTTGAGTTCCCTCATTTATGTTTCTACTCCGGTGGGAGATACCCTTGTTGTGGACCGCGTATATCGGTTATGTTTGATTGCTATTAGTGGTTTTGAGACCAGAGTTTATTTATTATTACTCAGTATAGTATATTTCGATGTTATATTGGGTATGGACTGGCTGTCTCCCTACTATGTTATTCTTGATTGTCACGCCAAGACAGTGACACTGGCTATGCCAAGATTACCGAGGTTAGAGTGGAGAGGTTACTTAGGGTATACTCCCCACCGAGTCATTTCTTTTCTTAAGGCTCATCGGATGGTTGAAAAGGGGTGTGATGCATATTTGGCTTATGTGAGAGATGTTAGTGCTGAGACCCCTACAGTTGAATCAGTTCCAGTTGTCAGGGACTATCCTGATGTATTTCCAGCTGATTTTCCAGGTATGCCACCCGATAGAGACATTGATTTCGGCATTGACTTATTGCCGGACACTCAACCCATTTCCATTCCTCCTTATTGCATGGCTCCTCCTGAGTTGAAGGAGTTGAAGAAGTAGTTACAAGAGTTGCTTGAAAAGGGATTCATCAGGCCCAGTGCATCACCTTGGGGTGCTCCAGTGTTATTTGTGAAGAAAAAGGATGGCTCGATGCGTATGTGCATAGACTACCGGAAGCTGAATAAGGTGACAGTGAAGAACAGGTACCCATTGCCTCACATTGATGATCTATTTGACCAGTTACAAGGTGCTAGGGTGTTTTCCAAGATTGATCTGCATTCGGGTTATCATCAGTTGAAGATTCGGGAGCTGGATATCCTGAAGACTTCCTTCAGGACCAGATATGGCCACTATGAGTTCCTTGTTATGTCATTTGGGTTGACCAATGCCCCAGCAGCCTTCATGCATCTGATGCACAACATATTTCGGCCCTATCTTGATACTTTCGTCATTGTGTTCATTGATGACATTCTGGTATATTCTTGGTCCCAGGACGACCATGAGCAGCACTTGGGGACCGTGCTTAACGACCATGAGCAGCACTTGGGGACCGTGCTTCAGACATTGAGGGAGAAAAATTTGTATGCCAAGTTTTCTAAGTGTGAATTTTGGCTTGATTCTGTGGCATTCCTAGACCATGTGGTGTCTTCAGTTGGGATCAAGGTAGATCCGAAGAAGGTGGAGGCGATACAGAGTTGGACCAGACCGTCCTCACCTACTGAGATCCGCAGTTTCCTCGGTTTGGCTGGGTATTATCCCCGTTTTGTGGAGGGATTTTCATCCATTTCAACGCCCATGACTAGACTGACCCAGAAGGGTGAACCTTTTATATGGACTGAGGAGTGTGAGGAGATCTTTCAGAAGCTCAAGACAGCCCTGACTACAGCCCCATTGTTAGTATTACCCACAGGTTCAGGGTCCTATACAGTCTATTGTGATGCTTTGAGGATTGGCCTGGGAGCGTTGTTGATGCAGGATGGTAGGGTGATTGCCTACGCGTCCAGGCAGTTGAAGGTACATGAGAAAAACTACCCTGTTCACGATCTCAAGTTGGCAGCGATTGTTCACGCCTTGATGATAGGGCGTCATTATTTATATGGTGTTCCCTGTGAGATATTCACGGATCATCAGAGTCTGCAGCACATATTCAGGCAGAAGGATCTAAATTTGTGCCAGCATAGGTGGTTGGAGTTTCTAAAGGACTATGCCATCACTATATTATACCACCCGGGGAAGGCCAATGTGGTGGCCGATGCGTTGAGTCGCCGAGGGGAGAGTTTGGGGAGTTTTGCATACCTTCATGCAGCTGAGAGGCCTCTAGCCTTAGATGTTCAGTCCTTAGCCAGTCAGTTCGTGAGATTGAATCTTTCTGAGTCTTGCCGGGTATTAGTTCGTGTGGTTGCTCGATCTTCCCTTTATGACCGTATCAGAAAGCGCCAGTATGATGATCCCCACCTTTTGATTCTTCAGGATAGAGTCCGGCGGGGTGATGCCAGGGATGTGACCATAGGTGATGACAGGGTGATGAGGATGCAGGGCCGTATTTGTGTACCCAACGTGGATGGGCTTCAGGAGTTGATTCTTGAGGAGGCCCATAGTTTGCGGTATTCCATCCATCCAGGTACCGCGAAGATGTACCAGGATCTGAGGCAACACTATTGGTGGCAAAGGATGAAGAATGATATAGTGGAGTTTTTAGCCAAGTGTCTCAACTATTAGCAAGTCAAATGTGAGCATTAGAGACCGGGAGGGTTACTTCAGCAGATTGAGCTTCCAGAGTGGAAGTGGGAGTGGATCACCATGGACTTTGTGATTGGACTTGCTCGGACTTTGAGGAAGCATGATGCTATTTGGGTGATTGTGGATTGGGTGACCAAATCAGCCTATTTCATTCCAGTCTTGACTACATATTCATCTGAGAGGTTGGCTGAGATTTATATCAGAGAGATTTTTTGCCTCCACGGTATCCTAGTATCTATCATTTCAGACAGAGGTATACAGTTCATTTCATGGTTCTGGAGAGCCGTCCAACAGGAGTTAGGCACCAGGGTAGAGTTGAGTACAACTTTTCACCCTAAGAAAGACGGGCAGTCCGAGCGCACGATTCAGATTCTCGAGGATATGCTCTGTGCCTGTGTGCTAGATTTTGTAGGGTCATAGGATCGATAATTGCCTCTTGCAGAGTTTTGTTATAACAACAGCTACCAGTCCAACATTCAGATGGTGCCGTATGAGGCTTTGTATGGTAGGCAGTGCAGGTCTCCCATGGGATGGTTTGGGCTGGGCGAGGCCTGATTGTTGGGTACAGACTTGGTTCAGGATGCACTGAACAAGGTGAAGGTGATTCAGGAGAGACATCGCACAGCTCAGTCCAGGAAAAAGAGCTATGCGGACCAGAAGGTTCGTGACTTGGCATTTGTGGCTGGTGATCAGGTTTTGCTTCGGGTATCGCCTATGAAGGGCGTCATGAGGTTCAGGAAGAAGGTCAAGATGAGTCCGAGATTTATTGGCCCTTTTGAGGTGTTGCGACGTGTTGGGGAGCCTATGGCTATATTGGACAGACAGGTAAGAAAGCTCATGTTTCCATGCTCCGGAAGTATCACGGTGACCCTACTCATGTTTTGGATTTCAGCTCCGTCCAGATGGACAAGGATCTACCATATGTTGAGGAGCTTGTGGCTATATTGGACAGGCAGGTAAGAAGGCTCAGATCGAAGAATATTGCCTCAGTTAATGTTCAGTGGAGGGGTCAGCCAGTCGAGGAGGCGACTTGGGAGACCGAGAAGGATATACAGAGTCAGTACCTCATCTTTTCACAACTTCAGGTATGTTTCTATACTCGTTCGAGGACGAACGATTTTCTTAAGAGGGTGAGGATAAAAATGAACCGACCGGTCGTTTTGAGATTTAGCGCCCTGATCCCCTAATAACCTCTTCTCCCATGTCTATTTATGTTATTGGAACTTGTCAGAGCGTTGATTTTGGACATGTTGTCCATAAATGTGGAATTTAGCTTTAGAAATCAACCCATAGCTAGAGCTGTGTGAAGACGGATACGGAATAGAATTTTGTCGACTCTGTTATCTCCGTTGGGTGATTTCGGGGTTAGGAGCATGTTCGGAATGTGTTTTCGAGGTCGGTTGTAGATTTAGGCTAAAATTGGCAAAAGTTAGAAATTCGGCGATTTCGGCCGATAGGTGAAATTTTGATATCGGACTCGGAATGGAATTCCGAAAGCGACAGCAAGTCTGTAATTCCATTTTTGACCTGTGTGCAAAATTTGAGGTCATTCGTATGGGTTTTGACGTGTTTCGGCATCGGATGTGAATTCTAGAATTTCATAAGTTATTAGGCTTGAATCTATGCATAATTGATGATTCTTATGTTATGAGATGTGTTTTAAGGCTTGAACAAGTTTGAAAAAGGAATTAGGGTCAGTTGGTAGGTTTGGTTGAGGTCTCGGGGGCCTCGGGGTTATTTCGGATGCTCACCGGGTGAATTTGGGACTTTAAGAGCAGCTGAACCATTCTGGTTCTGGTGTCTCGCACTTGCGATGGTATTTCCGCAGGTGCGGACATGCAGGTGTGAAGGGGGTGCATGCAGGTGCGGACACACAGGTGCGAAGAGGGTTCACGCAGGTGCGGACGTAGCTTAGGCTGGCCCGACTCGCAGGAGCGGAAGAGTATCCGCAGGTGCGGAGCCGCACCTGTGATCCAGCCACCGCAGGTGTGACCCCAGGTCTTTTAATGAGTTTCCGCACCTGTGATTGTGTTTTCGTAGGTGCGATCCCAGTGTCGCAGGTGCGAAACATCTGGGCTGGTTATACTAAAGTCCGAGGATTTGAAATTCATAACTCCAAAATCGATTGTGAGCTCGGGATTTGGCGATTTTCAGTGGGATTTGAAGCGGAGAATCATAGGTAACGTTTTCTAACCTTAATCCTTTTGTATATAAGTAATCTCTATCAATATCCTCAATCTAATCAATGAAATTGGATGAAAAACCATGAAATTGGGATGAAACTTCCCCAAGTAGAAATCTGCGGATTTAGGGAGATTTAACGTCAGATTTTGTTGATTCTTGTTCGAGTGGGTTCATGAGCGAATGGGTGTTCGGGAAATATAAATTTTACCCGATTTCGAGACGTGGGCCCGGGGGACATTTTGGGCGAATTTCCTAATTTCGCGTATTAGAAATAATTAGCTATTTTGTTTCCTTGAAGCGATATTTACATTATGCAATAGATTTGAATAGATTTGGGCCACCCGGAGTCGGATACTCGTGGAAAGAGCGTGGAATTGAAATGATTAGCACAGCCAAGGTAAGTGGCTTGCCTAACTCTGTGTTGGGGAATCCCCTTTAGGCATTTTTATGTTCATTTTGTTACGTCGACGCCGTGTACGTGAGGTGACGAGTGTGTACACGGGTCATTGTTGCTGAAATTCCATTTTTCCTTCCATGCAATCTCTCATTCTCATTCCTATATTACTGTTTTCTGTCTCAATTGAGTAGTTAGCTTAAGAATAAGCATGCCTACCTGTCCTTACTTGCTTTCCTCATATTTGCTACTAGTTGCACCATGGTTAGATAGTTTTACTCTATTCTTGCCTGTTGTTTTTCCTGAACTATTTAATTAAGCTGTATCCGACATGCTTCTGCATTGCATATTTAAATTGGGACTACGGACGGAGATCCGGGAGCTTTCCCCCTTTACTGCATTTCATATTTAAATTGGGACTACGGACCGAGATCCGGGAGCTTTCCCCCTGTACTGAAATGCATATTTAAATTGGGACTACAGACGGAGATACGGGAACTTTCCCTCTGTACTGCATATCATATTTAAATTAGAACTATAGACTGAGATCCGGGAGCTTTCCCCTTGTACTGGATTGTCTATTTACTGTTGAGATATATGTTGTGCTGAGCCGAGAGCTCTCTTTCTTCTATTAATTCTTCTAGGTTACATTAATCCTGTATATCATTGCTTATCTATATTTCATTGTTTTAAATTTATAATTGACTTGTTTTAAAACTCGGTAGAGCCTCAACCTGACCTCGTCACTACTTGAATGGGGTTGGGCTTGGCACTTACGGAGTACCAAATGTGGAGTACTCACGCTCTTTCTTGCGCATGTTTTCTGATGTGTGGCTAGAATTTGTGATTTTAAGCATTATATACCTCGCATTTTATGTGCTTTAATGATAAAATACACGTCGTATGTGCTTAATAGGGTTTATTTTATGTGTAGGTGAATTGGAAATGGAAACGGGGCTAAACGGATGCAAATACGTCGAAGAATACGCGAGAGGGGACACCCGGGGGGATAGCCAGGCGCCAAGCCAAACAGCCTGGGGCAGCATGGCTTTACCCAGGCGTTAGACCCAAAACGCCTGGGGGGACCAGGCGTTACCCAGGCCTTAGG
>MDKI01080355.1:0-22722 GCA_005239505.1 Nicotiana paniculata | reverse complement strand
TTAATATTTATAGCAAAATAGTATAGAATTTCGGTGTGGTCAAAAAATAGTTGTTCACACTCGTTAGATATCCACCTAGGTAGAATTCACTACCCTAGTCTCTTTAAACACTTGAAAAACAACAACAAAAATATTGTCCTTAGTTTCAATTATGGCATACAATAGAGTAAAGTTAGAAGTAGAATCAAACCCAAACTTGTGGAAGTGTAATTTGAATCAAAGCCCGCATCTATCTTAGATATAAACCTAATTCCAAACAATTAACTCTATGTGGATTCGATCCCGACCTACTTGGGTTAAAACTGCATCGAACACCCTCGTTACTCAATAGTAGTGCAGGCTTGTTTTCAATCTCATCCCATATTCATCAAGTGTTGATTTCCTACTACATTTCACTACTGATATGTTAATTTCAATGAATTAATTTCATCCTTTTCTATTATTTTCTCTTTGTTTTAGTTTTCTTTTTGTCTAGGGTTAGAATTCATGCCAAATACATCAAATTGATGCTTAATTCATGCTTAAAAACATATAGGTAGAGTTTGAATGCATAATGGGGGATGTGGTTAGTAACTTTTATTTTTTAATTGCCATAAATCATGCCTAATTAGTGACAACCCTAGTATTAACCGTACTTCAGTGCCAATATGATTAGAATTTTGTGGCCGCACACATTTTTGTGCGATTTGCGCTAGGGTATGCGGCCGCATACACAATTATGCGGTCCGCAATACCCTAGATTGAAAGCACTTGTGAATGCTAAGATTGTGCGGCCGCACTCAATTTTGTGCGGTCCGCGGTTGGTTTTTCGTGGCCGCACCCAATTTTGTACGGTCCACACAGTTGAACTACATAGACCCAACAAAGTGCTTATGCGGCCGCACTCAAAATTGTGCGGTCTACGATAGGTATTATGCAGCCGCACTCAATTTTGTGCGGTTCACGGTTGGTTAACTGAAGAGAACCAGTAGTCTGGACCTGGTATCTACGCGGCCACACTCACTTTTGTGCGGTCCGCGAGGGGCAATCCGCGGCCACACTCACTTTTGTGCAGTCCGTGCTGCCCTATTCTAAGAAGCATTGTCTTTATTTTCAGCTTTCATTCTTTAGCACATGTTGAACCCCAATACTAACCGACTTTCACTACTTGTATGTGCAGACAATGGTGCATTCACGTGTTCGAGGTGAAACTTCCAAAGGGAGGGCAGAATCCTCTCGAGGCCGAGGTCGAGGAAAACCTAACATGCCATTATCAGTCCATAAAGTCTTGGGCAAGAAGACTACCCTCACTAGACCTCCTCCGGACTCCTCGGACACCAGTGAATACCTCCCATCCCGGGAGACTTCTGAGGGGGATTCTATGCAAGCACAATCGAGAGCACAATCATAACAATTCCCCGGTCGACTCCACCTAGTCAATGGACCTACCTCCTCATCTGGATCTTCTGATGGATAAAATGGAGGTAGTCAGGCATCTAAACCATCTTCCCTACCTGCTACAACACCTTCCAACACAGCTACCCCAATACATTTAGATGATGATGATGAGGTCCCGGATGACGGGAAAAGGGCGGACACAATTGTGGGAGGCCTGGCTAGGTCAAGGAAACCGTAGGTATGGGCTGATAGATTTGTGAGTGAGAAAGCGTATGCCAAGTTTGGGGACTGGTGTACCCAAAGGTCTCTCACTCTTGAGAAACAATTCATAACCAAAGACCTAAACCCGCACAATCCAAATGTCCTAAAACAATTTACAGAGAGAAAATGATGGAAATCTTTCACCGGCCGGGTGGTAGATGTCAAAGAATACCTCATCAAGTAAATTTATGCAAATGTTTCCCACATAAAAAAGGGTACCAAGGTGACGAAGGTCCGAAACTTGAAAATCCGATTTGATGGCCACACACTGAAAAAATATGCAGGATTTGAGGAGGTTGAGGCAGTGCAATACCTGGAGAAGTTAGCCTTGGATGATGCAGCTCGCCCATGGCTAGCTGAGCTACTAGCTATTCCGGGGATAACACCTGCATGGCTCATAGCTGGAGTTCCAATAGTCAGAGCCACCCTTAAGCTGACTGCCATATCCAGTGTAGTGGTAGCATAGTCTTCAGCCCCATCACAACTTCAGGTACCTCCATCAGTGGAAGAGTTTTTTAAGAAGATTCTGGACATCCGGGAGACTCTTGATGCACATGGGAGGATTATGAAGGATTTGGGGAAGCAGGTGAAGAAGATGCGGAAGACTCAAGCATCTAAGGAGTCGGTGGAGAAGTTGAGCAAGGAGGTCGAGAAGATTGCTTCAGCTAATGATATTCCATTGGACCTGCTCATGGAGGAGACAATCCCAACAGCACATGAAGCAGTGCCTGAGGCATCAGAGGCAGCAGCCGGCCAGTCTGAGGAGTAGGTTGCCACTTCACACACTGCTGAGGAGCTGATTCAGATTCTCAACAATCTTGTAGTCCCCCAGTCAGAGGATTTGGAGATCCTGTTAGAGGATACGGAGGGTGCTGATGACCCCATACATGCTGAGGACCCTGTTCATGATAAGGACCTGATGCAGACAAAGACCACATAGGGAGTTCTCTGTACTCTCTACCCATTTACCATGTTCTTATTTTGTTATTAGCATTAGGGACAATGATATTTTTCATTTGGGGGTGGTCCATTTTGATTTGATGACATTTGGTATGTAATAACCATTATAATATTTTTCTTTATATTTATTTTCACTTTTGGTTTGTATATATTTTTATCATTCGATGTATATATTTATTTCCATTATGTATATTTGCTTTACTTCATTTTGTACATATTCAGTTTACTTTCCGTAGTTTACTTCATAACTTCTTTCGTTGTTCTTCCTTAGTAGCATAGCTTCTTATTTCCTTTAGTTTAAGTTGTTAGCTTCTTTTTTATGTTTTGTGTGAACAAAGCCTTTGGTTTCTTAATGCCACGGTTCTTTCCAAAGGTGGATGTTATGTGAACCGGGTGGCTCTTCCCAACGATGGATGGCGTGATAACCTTCTTAAGGGATTGAGTTCATTTTCTTTATGTTTTGGTACGTAGTAGTAATGAATAAAAGTGTCTCAAGTTGATTCATTTGATACTAACACATTTACCTTCGACCTTATGGTTAGAAACAAGTCGATTGGCAAAGAATAGCTCTAGTTGTGACCTTTAGATTCTTGTGTTGACTAAAACAATCATCGAGTGGTTTCTTTGAGCCATTTGTGATTTTCAATCTTAGATAGGGTTGCCGTGGGCCCTCGACTCTGTTCTCTTTAACAATCCAGCAACGTGAGAGGTGAGGTATTGAATTGCAAGTCCAAGTTCCGTGCCAATAAGTCTAGAACTTGCCCTGAATGTTTGTCTAGGCAAAATTCTAAGCGTAGCTCGACTTGAGAAATGATTGTAGGCTCTCTTGACCCAATTTGAAACTTGAAAGACTCCATAGCCTACCAATGTGATATCCCTAGTCAACCCCTTTGAACCGAAGCCTTTTTCATTCAATACCCATGTTACAAGCCTTTATTCGTTTTATAATGACCTTCTCTTTGCACCCGATCTTTCCTTAGCATTCTTGATACAATTGGAAAAAACATAAGTTTGGGGGAGAGACGAGAAATTTGAAAGTGATAAAGGTACAAAGAAGAAAAAAAGAAATGAAGAAAATTAAAGTCAAGGAAAAGGAGAAGGTGAAAAAGAAATATGTCAAAAAGAAAGTGAATAGAGTAGAAAGTTGAAAGGATTCAAAGAAAGCAATGATGAAAGGCATGGAGTGATTAGAAAAGGAGAAAAATGATTTTCATGAGCAAGAAAGAGTGGTATTACGTCTCTCTAGTTCCCCTAAGGAAGAATAAAATGACTCAAAGAGTCAAGAAAGTATGAGCCGAAATGAGAAATTAGAGTGCTTAAGGAAAGATGAAACCATCATATGCCGATAAGTCCTACCTTGATCCAAAAGCCTTCATTGCATTCTCGCAAAAGACCTATATGATGTCAAGTTGAGTGAGCTTACATTAGTGGTGATTTACATAAGGGGCAAGCTTATGGTACTTAGAGCTGGACTTGTGGCATTCTTTTGAGAGAGATGAGCACACTACTTCACAATCCTTGTTATGAGTGTTACATTCTAAAGTGAGATTTGATCATGGAGAGTAGAGGAGGAGGAGTTTGGGTTCCACAATCACCTACGTGATAGAGCGAGCTTCCTTGGTGAATTAAGTCAACTCTTGATGCTTTAGTGTCACATTAGAACGATGGTACTCAAAAGGCCAAAACATGATGTTGTTGATAATTCATTTGTGTTCAGGGTAATTGTTAGTCTCAATTGATGCATGATTGATTCACCTTAGGCCAGCTGAAATATCCTTTTTCTAGAGGAGGTGAGAATTACCTTATTCTCTTGAGGACAAACAAAAGCATAAGTTTGGGGGAGTTGATAAGTGGGGATTTTAACCTATTATTTGCTCTCTTTTACTTGTGTTTTAGGCCAAAAATGCTTGAAGGTATTCCCGGAAACTAATGAAATATGCTTGCTTGTAGGAATTGTTCAAAATAAGCCAAAGGAACCATAATCAACTCAAAGAGGAGTCAAAAGTTGAACAAAAACCAAGACTGGGAAAAGAGATCTGAAGCGCGGACCACACAAATATTATGCGGCCGCGAAATCCAAGATGCGGCCGCGGTCATAATTACGCGGTCTGCAAGAGGGAAATTCATAGAGTGTGACTTTGAGCTAAAAGATGAGCGCGGACCGCACCAAAAATGTGCGGTCGCGATTGAAATTACGCGGACCGTGATGACTGAGATTCTGAGAGCTGAAAGCTCAAGCAAAGGAGAGAAAAGCGGACCGCACCAGAATTGTGCAGCAGCGGAAGTTCCTTGTGCGGCCGCGATCGAAATCATGCCGTCCGCAAGATGAAGAATCAGAGAGTTGCTTTCAAGCCAAACTCAAGCAAGTGCGGACCGCATCATTTTTATGAGGCCGCATAATCTGGAGCGCGACCGCACTTGGAATTATGCAGTCCGTGAAAGCTCAGCTCAACCCAGATCCAAAAGAGAAGAATGCGGACCACACCCAATATTATGCGGCTGCGAAAGCAAGAGTGCAGCCGCACTCAAAATTGTGCGGTCGCACAACCTCCGCATGGGCATTTTTGTCAGATATTTTCAGCTTAGTAAAAATAGAATTTTTTATCATTTTTAGGTTATGTTATATTTTGTAAGAGCACCTGAGACGGTTGAATATTCTGTTTTGGGAAATTTTGCACTAGATTCACTTCTTAACATTAGATTTTCATTCCTTAATTTCATACAATGGATTTTATCTTCATTCATCTTTAATTTCTGTTATTTACATCAATATTTAAACCCATAGCTAGGGTTGTCACCTAACCCTAGTGTGGGTATTTAATGAATATTTGATTTTAGGGCTTGAATGTGTAAGAGTTAATGATATTTAGCCTAGTTCTTGCTAGAACTATAGAATTAATGGGTGCAAACATTGATTAATGCTTTTATGACTTAGTCTCTACTTGAGAAAGAGGGACTAAGTCTAGGAAAACTTGGCTAACAGGGAATTGGGGTGAACTCAAAAAATTGATAGCCCCAATTAAAGGATTAAACCTAGAGATACTAATACCCAACTTGAGCTAATATCACTTGAATTATATGAATACCCATTTGGACTTGAGTAATCCAAATTGGAAAAAATCACTCAAACTACCGAGAGGTATAGAGTGAGTACCCGGGTGTGATAGCTATATTACAATCCCAACTAATTAAACTTGCCCTAGAACTTTGCTACCTGTTAGATATCCACCTAGGTAGAAGTCACTACCCTAGTCTCTTTAAACACTTGAAAAACAACAAAAATATTTTTCTTAGTTTTAATTATTTCATACAATATAGTAAAGTTAGATTTAGAATCAAACCCAAACTTGTGGAAGTGTAATTAGAATCAAAGCTCACGTCTATATTAGATATAAACCTAATTCCAAACAATTAACTCCCTGTGGATTCGATCCCGACCTAGTTGGGTTAAAACTGCATCGACCACCCTCTCTACTCAATAGTAGTGCAGGCTTGGACTCGATCATATCTATCAGAGGATTATGAGATGAACCTCGATAGAGCAGCTATACGGCCAGTCAACTTTTGCACCTGCTTCTTGCTGGTCAAGTTTTCTGGTATTCCTTCTATATCCGTGATTCGGTCGAGGTTAACCTCAATGGCTCTCTGCGACACCAAAAATCCAAGGAAATTTCTTGAGGTTACGCCAAAGGCGCATTTATCGAGGCTCAGCTTCATACCGTACCGCCTAAGTATGTCGAAGGCTTCCCTCAAATGGTCGATGTGGTCTTCCTTTCTTTTCGACTTGACCAACATGTCATCTATATATACTTCCATGGTTTTCTGAGTTGTTCTTTCAACATTTTGGTTACTAGCCTCTGATAGGTTTCCCCATCATTTTTCAATCTGAACGGCATAACTCTGTAGCAGTACGTCCCTTGGTGAGTGATGAAAGTAGTTTTTTTCCCGTTCCTCCTCCTCCATAACACGAGTAGGCGTCCAAGAAACTTAATAGCCCGTGCCCTGTTGTTGCATCGATGAGTTGATCAATGTGAGGCAGTGGGAATGAGTCTTTCGGGCAGGCCTTGTTCATATATGTGAAGTCTATGCATATGCACAATTTCCCATTTTTCCTTTTCACCATGACTACGTTGGCGACCCATTGGGGGTACTTCGACTCCCTGATAGAGCCGTTAGCAAGCAACTTTTCCACCTCTTCGCGGGGCGTCATTTATTGTGGCATTGAATTTTCTTATAACCTGTCGCACCGGAGGGTAGAGTAGGTCCACGTTCAGCTTGTGTGTTGCTATTTCTTTCGGGATGCCTGGCATATTTGCATGGGATAAAAACTATGACTTAGACTAGAAAATATCCACAAACGGCGCCAAATTATTTGACCAAAAAGTATGGGACTTTTTGCCAAACTAATTAAAAGATAAGAAAGATGAAGGGTAAATTCTAGTCAAATATAATAAATCTTATATCTATTACGTGCTTGTATAATAACGCTTAGAACCAATTATGAGGGTATTAAATGAAGCTATCAAGAACGAATGGAGGGACAATAATGAGCAATAAATATGTAAAATGGCAATAAATGTAAATAGGAAGAACGGTTCACCCAAATATTGAATGAGGTGGATGATTCTTCCCTCTGACAACAATGTGAGACAAATGGATATGAAAATAAACAAAGCTTTCTCGGATCTGATCGTGGAAAGGTAGAATACAACAAATCGAATCACTGTGGAAATGTAAAGTTTTGTATTATCTCTCAAGAGTCAACTTTTAAGCAAGAGTTCTTATCAGAGTGAATCTTACATGCCTTTTGCCCGCTTTCTTTTACTATTTATATGGGATATTTTCAAATATCCTAAAAAGTACAACAGAGAAAATATTCAATAGAATATTCCCTTTGATAGTTCCAAGATTATACTAGCCGCTATTCACATTTTTCGCTACTCGACCTCGGCCTTAGGGGCTTGCTCGGCGGTCTTTTGTTGTTGGGACCTGGTCGACCTCGGCCCAATCGCCCACGTTGAGCCACAATTCTCGCACTTGATAATTTCTCCATGCCGAATTTCCTCAGCTGGATTTTAACCCATACAATATAGTCATCACCTAATTATAATCTATCGGAAAGTAGGTATATTGTCATCTGTAGTAGTAGTAAAGCACTAAAATGCTAAAGTGATGGAAAATTTGGTGAGTTTTCAAGTCCTATTATAAGAAGATTCTAACTATGAGAAAAAATTTATCCAATTCTAGGTGGTGGAAATTTTGGTTGTTTGTACAAAATAATGTGGACGATTATTATTTTAGCTGCTAATATTGTTGCACTTGAACATTGGATGAAGAATTGTTGTTGACTAATATTATATTTGGAAGCTTCTGCAATATTTTATAAGTTAGCTATGTTTGTTTTTTCTTAATTGTAACCTGTTAATTGGACTTTATAGTAGGACAAATATTATTTTAGTGTGTAGAATGTTTCAATGTTCTTGCAGGACAATATATATATTATATATTTTTTTTTAGTGCAGTAATACTTTTTAGTGAATGAGAACAGACTAATAAAGCTATGGGAACATTTTTTACACTATTTTTTTTTTACTCAAGTGACATATTCAAGTTCCTTGTAATATCTAACATTTTACCTAAAATCTAAGAATTTCAAGTTTAGCTGGGGAAAAAATTTATTATGTTGACTTTAATACCCTTCAAAGATAAATTATTTATAGAAATAGATACTTTATTTTTGATAAATTAATTTGTTTGTTATATAAGATTTTGTGTTCTACTAATGATATTTTTTGAAAAACAAATTGCAATTATTATAGAGGTTCGACGCCATACTAATCACACTTGGATACGCATCTTAAACCACTCAAGTTGATACCCGCAAGACCACAGGATTTAAATTTTTTCGCTATTATTTCAAAAGGTGTTTTACTGTATTGAAAAATATTCAATTTAGGCTTGCCTAGTTCTACGATAGGCGCCATCACGACATGTTAGGTTTTGAGTCGTGACAAGTTAGTATTAGAGCCTAGGTTACATAGGTATCTCAAGTCATGAGGGGGTTTAGCAGAGTCTTGCGGATCAGTACGGAGACGTCTGTATTTATCTTCGAGAGGCCGCAGAACCTTTAGAAAAATTTCACATTCTTGAATTTTTGTCGTGCGAATCTGTTGATTCTGGTAACTAAAATTCTGCTATTTCATTCTCCAACAGATGGTGAGGAGTCGTACTACCGGGCAAGAGAACCAGCCACCAGTACCACCAGCCAGGACCGCGGGAGGCCGAGGTCGCAGTAGAGACCGCGGTAGGGGCAGAGGTGCAGCCCGCACAGCAGCTGGGGCAGTACCTGCAGATCCCCCAGTTTCCCCGAATCAGGACCAGATTCCAGCGATGGATGAACCGACGAGACCAGCTCAGGCACCACCTGTGCCCATCGTGATTCCTGGCCTTTAGGAGGCCTTAGCTCAGATTCTGACTGTGTGCACTGGCCTTGCTCAGGAGGTCTCTGTTTCGACGGTCGCAGCCACTTCTCAGTCCGAGGGAGACACTCAGACTCCCGCGGCCCGCACACCTGAGCAGGTTGTACAGGGACTCCAAACATCGGGGGCACCACCAGCCAAGATGGTTCCAGCTGCTCAAGACTATGTGGTTCCTGCTATGCGTGAGCATAAGCATCGTAGATTGGAGAGCTTTGGGAGACTTCAGCCTCCATCTTTCAGTGATGCAGTGGGAGAGGATGCACAAGATTTCTTGGACATGTGTCAGAGGATACTCTGTACAGCAGGTATTCTGGAGACCAATGGGGTCTTGTTCACTACCTTCCAGTTCTTCGGGGATGCATTCAGCTGGTGGGAGGCTTATGAGAGGCGTAGGTCGGTCGGCGCAGCACCCCTTACTTGGCAGCAGTTCTCCGTTATCTTTCTAGAGAACTTCGTGCCTCAGTCCCACAGAGAGGAGCTGCGCAGACAGTTTGAACAGCTTCGTCAGGGTGATATAGCTTTGACGCAGTATGAGATGTGATTCTCAGAGTTGGCATGTCATGCTATCTGGTTTGTTCCCAAAGATAGGGAGAGGACCAGAAGGTTTATAGATGGCCTCACTTATCAGCTGTGATTACTTATGAGTAGAGAGAGAGTGTATGGTGCTACTTTTAATGAGGTTGTTGATATTGCTTGGCAGATTGAGATGGTTCGCAGTCAGGAGAAGGTTGAGAGGGAGGACAAAAGGCCTCGTGGACAGGGTGGATTTAGTGGTGCTCTTTCTGGAGGTCAGTTCCATCGCAGTAGAGGTCGTCCTTTTAGGCATGCTCAGACGGCTCGCACAGTTCATCGTGGTCCATCATCCGGTCATGGGTCACACGATAATCAATATGGCCAGACATCATTCGATGCACTACCAGCTCAGAGTTCATCTCATGCACCATCAACTCAGGGTTCACCTGTGTCAAGACCTTCTAGCGGTTATTCCGGTGCTCGAGGTTCCCTTCAGTCCCCACCACCATTTTGCAGGGAGAGGCTGATTTGGGTGTGGAGATTTGGGTCATATTAAGAGGTACTGTCCCCGCCTTTCAGGAAGTTCATTTCAGCAGAGGAGTCAGCCTACGACTTTAGCACCAGTTCCTCCACCACCCGCTCATCCATCTAGGGGTGGAGATCAGTCAGCTAGGGACCTCCCGAGAGAGAGAGGCCGATCAGGGGGCGGTCAGGCCTGTTTCTATGCCCTCCCTGCCATACCAGATGTCATTGCTTCAGATGCTGTAATTGCAGGTATTGTCTCAGTTTTCCACAGTGATGCCTCTGTATTGTTTGACCCTAGTTCCACTTATTCATATGTTTTCTCATATTTCGCTCATTTTCTAGATATGCTCTGTGAGTCTTTAGTGTCATTTGTTCATGTATCTAATCCTGTGGGCGATACTATTATTGTGGACCGCGTATATCGGTCATGTGTGGTGACTATTGGGAGTCTTGAGACCAGAGTGGATCTTTTGCTACTCAGTATGGTTGATTTTGATGTGATATTGGGTATGTATTGTTTGTCTCCATGTCATGTTGTTCTAGATTGTCACGCTAAGACTGTGACGTTGGCGATGCCAGGGCTGCCGAGGGTTGAGTGGGTTGAATAGACTATGTACCCAGTAGGGTGATTTCATTCTTAAAGGCGTAGTGGATGGTTGAGAAGGGTTGTCTATCCTATTTTTCTTTTGTGAGAGATGTTAGTACAAAGGCTCCTGCTATTGGTTTTGTTCCTTTGGTGCGTGATTTTTCGGATGTGTTTCCTGCAGACCTGTCGGGCATGCCTCCTGACAGGGATATTGATTTGGTGTCGGGCACTCAACCCATTTCTAATCAACCAATGCCCCATCAGTGTTCATGCATTTGATGAACGGTGTATTTCAGCCTTATTTGGACTCATTCATTATTGTATTCCTTGATGACATCCTGGCGTACTCTCATAGCCAGGAGGAGCATGCCCAGCATCAGAGGATTGTGTTACAGATATTGAGGGAGTGGAAGCTTTATGCAAAGTTCTCCAAGTGTGAGGGTATCCAGGTGGATCCGAAGAAGATTGAGGTGGTGCAAATTTGGCCCAGACCATCCTTAGCCACGGATATTAGGAGATTTCTTGGTTTGGTGGGCTATTACCGTCGTTTTGTGGAGGATTTCTCATCTTTTGCATCGCCTTTGACCAAATTGACCCAAAAGGATGCTCCATTCAGGTGGTCGGATGAGTGCAAGGAAAGCTTTCAGAAGCTCAAGACTGCTTTGACCACGACTCCACTTCTGGTTCTACCATCAGCTTCTGGTTCTTACACCGTGTATTGTGATTCCTCGCGGATAGGCATTGGATGTGTTCTGAAGCAAGAGGGTAGAGTGATAGCATATGCTTCATGCCAGTTAAAGACCCATGAGAAGAACTATCATGTCAATGATCTTGAGTTAGCAGCCATTGTTCACCCCTTGAATATTTGGCGTCACTATTTGTACGGGGTTCATTGTGAGATCTACACTGATCACCGGAGTTTGCAGCATCTGTTCAAGCAGCAGAATCTAAACTTTCATCAGTGGAGGTCGTTAGAGCTTCTTAAGGACTATGATAACTATTTTGTACCACCCCGGGAAGGCCAATGTGGTAGCCAATTCTTTGAGTCGCCGGGCGGAGAGTTTGGGGAGTTTAGGTGCATCTTCCAGCAGCAGAGAGGCCCTTGACATTGGATAGTCAGGCCTTATCTGGCCAGCTTGTCAGATTGGATATTTCGGAGCCGACTCGAGTATTGTCTTGTATGGTCTCTAGGTCTAGCCTTTATGATCGTATTGCGGAGCATCAGTATGATGACCCCCATCTGCTCATCTTTCAGGATAGGGTTTAACGAGGTGATGTTAGAGATGTTACTATTGGTGATGATGGCGTGTTGAGGATGCAGGGACGGATATGTGCGCCTAATGTATATGTGCTACGGGAGTTGATTCTTGGGGAGGCCCACAGCTCGCGATATTCCATCCATCCTAGTTCCGCGAAGATGTACCAGGATTTGAGATAGCATTATTGGTGGAGGAGGATGAAGAAGGATATAGTTGGGTTTGTGGCTCGGCTTCTCAACTGTCAGCAGTATGAGCATCAGAGACCGGGTAGCTTTCTTCAAAGGTTAGAGATCCCAGAGTGAAAGTGGGAGAAGATCACCATGGATTTTGTAGTTGGTTACCACGGACTTCGAGGAAGTTCGATGCTATTTGGGTGATTGTTGATCGGCTGACCAAATTCACGCACTTTATTCCAGTTGGTACTACTTATTCTTTAGAGCGGTTGGCTGAGATTTACATCCGAGAGATTGTTTGCCTTTATGGTGCCCCAATTTCCATCATTTCAGACGGACGGATAGTCCGAGCACACTATCCACATATTGGAGGAAATGTTATGCGCTTGTGTCATTGATTTTGGGGGTTCATGGGACCAATTTTTGCCACTCATGGAGTTTGCATACAACAACAGTTATTAGTCGAGCATTCAGATGGCTCCGTACGAGGATTTATATGGGAGGTGGTGTAGATCTCCGGTGGGATGGTTTGAGCTAGGTGAGGGAAGGCTCTTGGGTACATACTTGGTCCAGGATGCATTAGACAAGGTGAAATTGATTCAGAAGCGTCTTCTCATGGCGCAGTCTAGGCATAAGAGCTATGCTGATAGGAAGGTCCGTGATGTGTCTTTCATGGTTTTGGAGAAGGTTCTGCTGAAAGTATCACCCATGAAGGGTGTTATGAGGTTTGGGAAGAGGGGCAAGTTGATCCCCCGGTTCATTGGGCCTTTTGAGATACTTCAGAGGATAGGGGAGGTGGCTTACAAGCTTTCCTTGCCACCTAGATTGTCGAATGTGCATCCAGTATTTCATATTTCTATGCTCTAGAAGTATACAGGCGATCCGTCTCATGTTTTGGATTTTAGCACGGTTCAGTTGGATGGTGATATGACTTATGATATGGAACCGGTAGCCATTTTGGAGAATCAGATTTAGAAGTTGAGTTCAAAGGATATAGCTTCAGTGAAGGTGCAGTGGAGAGATCAACCTGTGGAGGAAGCCACTTGGGAGACCGAGCGGGAGATGCGGAGCAGATATCCACACCTATTTGAGACCCCAGGTATGCTTCTAGACCTGTTCAAGGATGAACATTTGTTTAAGAAGAGGAAGATGTAACGACTCGGCCGGTCGTTTCGAGAGTCATAGCCCCATTTTTCCCATTACTGCTTCTTTTGTGCTTTACAGTAGTATTATATCTTACCGGGTTGGTTGGTTCGGGTCCTGAGTAGTTTTAGAGTGAATTGAGACACTTAGTTTCTTAATTAGAAGCTTAAGTTGGAAAAGTTGACCGGATGTACACTTGTGTGTAAACGACCTCGGATTTGAATTTTGATGGTTCTGCCAGCTCCGTTAGGTGATTTTGGACTTAGGAGTGCATTCGGAATGTGATTTGGATGTCCGTAGTAGAATTAGTCTTGAATTGGCGAAAGTTAGAAATTTGGCGATTTTGGTCGGAAGTGGAAATTTTGATATCGGGGTCAGAATGGATTTCTGGAAGTTGGAATAGGTTTTTGGTTTCATTTTTTACTTGTGTACAAAATTTGAGGTCAATCAGACGTGGTTTGATATGTATCAGCGTCATTTGCGAAATTTAGAAGTTTAGAAGTTCTTAGGCTTGAATCCGGATGTAATTTGGTATTTTGATGTTGTTTTGAGTGATTCGAAGGTTCGGGTATTTGGATGTTGTTTTGGTATTTTGATTTGAGTGGTTTCGGGTGGTTATCGAATTGTTTTGAGTTGAAGAAGTGCAACTAAAGCTGCTGTTTCTAGTGTGACTACACCTGCGGAGGGGGAACCACAGGTGCGAGGCCACAGAAGCGAAGAAGGAGTCGCAGGTGCGGCTAAGGAAGACCTGGGCACAGGACGCATGTGCGATGGAATTTCTGCACCTGCGGGGGTCGTAGAAGAGGGTTTAGGGTCGTAGGTGCGCGGTTGGAACGCAGGTGCGCAGTTGGAATGCCGGTGTGGCATGGATTCCGAACCCGCGATGACCGCATATGCGGAACTATTACCGCAGGAGCGATTTCGCTGGGCAGAAACTATAAATAGCAGACTTCGGGATTTTTTCCCATTTTCACATTTTGGAACTCAGACTTTGGGGATTTTGAGGAGATTTTCGAAAGATAATTCGAGGTTATCAATGAGGTAAGTTCCTTGATCCTATTTATCTTTAGTAATGGTGTTTTCACATTGATTTTACACCTAATTAGTGAGGTTTTGAAGTGAAAATTAGGGGTTTAGGGCTTGGAAATTGGAAAGTAAACTTTGGGGTTTTGGAGGGGAATTTGAGGTCATATTTTGATAAATTTAGTATGGTTTTACTCGTGAGTGAATGGACTTTCGGGTTTTGTAATTTTTGACGGGTTTCGAGACATGGGTCTGGGGGGTCGGGTTGAGCCGATTTCAGATTTTTGGTGCAAATTTAGTAGTTTTCGTGTGGGATTGATCCCTTTGGCCTATTTTAATTGTGTTGTACTGCTTGTGGTTAGATTCGGAACGTTTGGAGGCCGAATTGAGAGGTAAAGGCATCGCGGAGTAGAGATTTTCTTGGTTTGAGGTAAGTAACGCTTTCAAACTTGGTCCTGAGGGTTCGAAACCCCAAATTTACTGTTATGTGATTGGTATTGAGGTAACGCGAATGTCAAGTGACGGGCATGCAGGCGTGAACCATGAGAATTGTGACCTGGTTGGCTCCATGGCAGCGTATAGTGACTCTATCTCGTTGATGTTCATGTTTTCACTATGTGATAAAGTAGTTGAGTTGTCGATCATGTTAGATATCACGTTTAGGCTTATTGCTGGTATTGTGGAGACCCAAGTGGTCGTTTCTTGCTGTCACTTTATTATTTTACTGATATTTTATACTCATTCATGTACATGCATTTTATGTCATATACCAGTCTCAGTTGCTATCGGTTGCATCATCATATTACTGTTTCGGGCTAGTTTCATGATATTTTGAGCCCATGAGTGAGACTGGAGAGGTTGATGATTGAATGAGGCCGAGAGCCGATTGTGAGTGACAGATATGGGATCGGGATGCACGTTGTAGCGGATATATTGATGTTATGATAGCGCTTGGGTTGTAGGAGGCCCTCCGGAGTCTGTAACACACCCCTAGTGAGCGCGGTTGATATTATTGAGCGATGGATCTTGTCCGAAGTACTTGTAACCTGGAGATGGATCTCTCCACAGGGCTGGATTGCCCTTATTCCTCGGTACTGGGTGACCTATGGTCAGCATTGTATATATTCCGAGATAGATCTTACATGGGCCGTATGAGCCATATACAGTACCGAGTGGTTGAGATATCGAGAGTGAGAGAATTTGAGGCTGTCAGCATAGTTCATCACTTACAGTATGTGCATTGGCATCTAGTGACAGTTCTGCCAGCTCCGCTAGGTGATTTTGGACTTAGGAGTGCATTCAGAATGTGATTTGGATGTCCGTAGTAGAATTAGTCTTAAATTGGCGAAAGTTAGAAATTTGGCGATTTTGGTCGGAAGTGCAAATTTTGATATCGGGGTCGGAATGGATTTCTGGAAGTTGGAGTAGGTTTTTGGTTTCATTTTTTACTTGTGTACAAAATTTGAGGTCAATCAGACGTGGTTTGATATGTATCAGCGTCATTTGCGAAATTCGGAAGTTTAGAAGTTCTTAGGCTTGAATCTGGGTGTAGTTTGGTATTTTGATGTTGTTTTGGGTGATTCGAAGGTTCGGGTATTTTGATGTTGTTTTGGTATTTTGATTTGAGTGGTTTCGGGTGGTTATCGAATTGTTTTGAGTTGAAGAAGTGCAACTAAAGCTGCTGTTTCTAGTGTGACTACACCTGCGGAGGGGGAACCGCAGGTGCGAGGCCGCAGAAGCGAAGAAGGAGTCGTAGGTGCGGCTAAGGAAGACCTAGGCACAGGACGCATGTGCGATGGAATTTCTTCACCTGCGGTGGTCGTAGAAGCGGGTTTAGGGTCGCAGGTGCGCGGTTGGAACACAGGTGCGCAGTTGGAATGCAGGTGTGGCATGCATTCCGAACCCGCGATGACCGCAGATGCGGAACTAGTACCGCAGGAGCGGTTTTGCTGGGCAGAAACTATAAATAGAAGACTTCGGGACTTTTTTCCATTTTCACATTTTGGAACTCAGACTTTGGGGATTTTTGAGGAGATTTTCGAAAGATAATTCGAGGTTATCAATGATGTAAGTTCCTTGATCCTATTTATCTTTAGTAATGGTGTTTTCCCATTGATTTTACACCTAATTAGTGAGGTTTTGAAGTGAAAATTAGGGGTTTAGGGCTTGGAAATTGGAAAGTAAACTTTGGGGTTTTGGAGGGGAATTTGAGGTCAGATTTTGATAAATTTAGTATGGTTTTACTCGTGAGTGAATGGACTTTCGGGTTTTGTAATTTTTGACGTGTTTCGAGACATGGGTCTGGGGGGTCGGGTTGAGCCGATTTTGGATTTTTGGTGCAAATTTAGTAGTTTTCGTGTGGGATTGATCCCTTTGGCCTATTTTAATTGTGTTGATACTGCTTGTGGTTAGATTCGGGACGTTTGGAGGCCGAATTGAGAGGTAAAGGCATCGCGGAGTAGAGCTTTTCTTGGTTTTAGGTAAGTAACGCTTTCAAACTTGGTCCTGAGGGTTCGAAACCCCAAATTTACTGTTATATGATTGGTATTGAGGTGACGTGAATGTCAAGTGACGGTCAGGCAGGCGTGCACCATGAGAATTGTGACCTGGTCTGCTCCATGGCACCGTATAGTGACTCTATCTCGTTGATGTTCATGTTTTCACTATGTGATAAAGTAGTTGAGTTGTCGATCATGTTAGATATCACGTTTAGGCTTATTGCTGGTATTGTGGAGACCCAAGTGGTCGTTCCTTGCTGTCACTTTATTGTTTTACTGATATTTTATACTCAGTCATGTACATGCATTTTATGTCATATACCAGTCTCAGTTGCTATCGGTTGCATCATCATATTACTGTTTCGGGCTAGTTTCATGATATTTTGAGCCCATGAGTGAGACTGGAGAGGTTGATGATTGAATGAGGCCGAGAGCCGATTGTGAGTGACAGATATGGGATCGGGATGCACGTTGTAGCGGATATATTGATGTTATGATAGCGCTTGGGTTGTAGGAGGCCCTCCGGAGTCTGTAACACACCCCTAGTGAGCGCGGTTGATATTATTGAGCGATGGATCTTGTCCGAAGTAATTGTAACCTGGAGATGGATCTCTCCACAGGGCTGGATTGCCCTTATTCCTCGGTACTGGGTGACCTATGGTCAGCGTTGTATATATTCCGAGATAGATCTTACATGGGCCGTATGAGCCATATACAGTACCGAGTGGTTGAGATATCGAGAGTGAGAGAATTTGAGGCTGTCAACATAGTTCATCACTTACAGTATGTGCATTGGCATGTAGTGACAGTTCTGCCAGCTCCGTTAGGTGATTTTGGACTTAGGAGTGCATTCGGAATGTGATTTGGATGTCCATAGTAGAATTAGTCTTGAATTGGCGAAAGTTAGAAATTTGGCGATTTTGGTCGGAAGTGCAAATTTTGATATCGGGGTCGGAATGGATTTCTGGAAGTTGGAGTAGGTTTTTGGTTTCATTTTTTACTTGTGTACAAAATTTTAGGTCAATCAGACGTGGTTTGATATGTATCAGCGTCATTTGCGAAATTCGGAAGTTTAGAAGTTCTTAGGCTTGAATCCGGGTGTAATTTGGTATTTTGATGTTGTTTTGGGTGATTCGAAGGTTCGGGTATTTTGATGTTGTTTTGGTATTTTGATTTGAGTGGTTTCGGGTGGTTATCGAATTGTTTTGAGTTGAAGAAGTGCAACTAAAGCTGCTGTTTCTAGTGTGACTACACCTGCGGAGGGGGAACCGCAGGTGCGAGGCCGCAGAAGCGAAGAAGGAGTCGCAGGAGCGGCTAAGGAAGACCTAGGCACAGGACGCAGGTGCGATGGAATTTCTGCACCTGCGGTAGTCGTAGAAGCGGGTTTAAGGTCGCAGGTGCGCGGTTGGAACACAGGTGCACAGTTGGAATGCAGGTGTGGCATGGATTCCGAACCCGCGATGACCGCAGATGCGGAACTAGTACCGCAGGAGCGGTTTTGCTGGGCAGAAACTATAAATAGAAGACTTCGGGATTTTTTTCCATTTTCACATTTTGGAACTCAGACTTTGGGGATTTTTGAGGAGATTTTCGAAAGATAATTCGAGGTTATCAATGATGTAAGTTCCTTGATCCTATTTATCTTTAGTAATGGTGTTTTCCCATTGATTTTACACCTAATTAGTGAGGTTTTGAAGTGAAAATTAGGGGTTTAGGGCTTGGAAATTGGAAAGTAAACTTTGGGGTTTTGGAGGGGAATTTAAGGTCGTATTTTGATAAATTTAGTATGGTTTAACTCGTGAGTGAATGGACTTTCGGGTTTTGTAATTTTTGACGTGTTTAAAGACATGGGTCTGGGGGGTCGGGTCTAGCCGATTTTGGATTTTTGGTGCAAATTTAGTAGTTTTTGTGTGGGATTGATCCCTTTGGCCTATTTTAATTGTGTTGTACTGCTTGTGGTTAGATTCGGGACGTTTGGAGGCCGAATTGAGAGGTAAAGGCATCGCGGAGTAGAGATTTTCTTGGTTTGAGGTAAGTAACGCTTTCAAAATTGGTCCTGAGGGTTCGAAACCCCAAATTTACTGTTATATGATTGGTATTGAGGTGACGCGAATGTCAAGTGACGGGCATGCAGGCGTGCACCATGAGAATTGTGACCTGGTTGGATCCATGGCACCGTATAGTGACTCTATATCGTTGATGTTCATGTTTTCACTATGTGATAAAGTAGTTGAGTTGTCGATCATGTTAGATATCACGTTTAGGCTTATTGCTGGTATTGTGGAGACCCAAGTGGTCGTTTTTTGCTGTCACTTTATTGTTTTACTGATATTTTATACTCAGTCATGTACATGCATTTTATGTCATATACCAGTCTCAGTTGCTATCGGTGGCATCATCATATTACTGTTTCGGGCTAGTTTCATGATATTTTGAGCCCATGAGTGAGACTGGAGAGGTTGATGATTGAGTGAGTCCGAGAGCCGATTATGAGTGACAGATATGGGATCGGGATGCACGTTGTAGCGGATATATTGATGTTATGATAGCGCTTGGGTTGTAGGAGGCCCTCCGGAGTCTGTAACACACCCCTAGTGAGTGCGGTTAATATTATTGAGCGATGGATCTTGTCCGAAGTACTTCTAACCTGGAGATGGATCTCTCCACAGGGCTGGATTGCCCTTATTCCTCGGTACTGGGTGACCTATGGTTAGCGTTGTATATACTCCGAGATAGATCTTCCCTGGGCCGTATGAGCCATATACAGTACCGAGTGGTTGAGATATCGAGAGTGAGAGCATTTGAGGCTGTCAGCATAGTTCATCACTTACAGTATGTGAATTGGCATGTAGTGACACTAGAATCATATTCATTACACTGTACAGATCTACTTTATTTCCCGGTTATGAATTGCCTAATTGTTTCAGCGTTTGTACACAGTTATTTCATGTTATTTGCACCGGTTGAGTTCGTCACTATCTTCAGTGCAAAGTTTGGACTTGTTACTTACTGAGTTAGTCTACTCACGTTACTCCATGCACCTTGTGTGCAGATTCAGGCATTTCTGGTCACGACGACGGCTGCTGATTTAGGCATTGGAGTCGGGGATTATCGAAGTAGTTGCATGGCGTTCGAGAACTTTGATTTCCCTTCCTTAGTTTATCTATATTTTCAGTTTATTTC
Source organism: Nicotiana paniculata (assembly GCA_005239505.1). NCBI lineage: Eukaryota > Viridiplantae > Streptophyta > Magnoliopsida > Solanales > Solanaceae > Nicotiana > Nicotiana paniculata. The sequence goes on along the minus strand of MDKI01080355.1, from coordinate 2,742 downwards.
CCTAGATATTGTTGTGGATTATGTTCTGGTTATTAGACTCATGTACTCAATGACACCCCGATTTTTGGGACGGTTGTATCGTGTATTGGATAAATTCTGTTTTCAAAAAGGTTTTTATTTGAATGTTAAATATTTTCGCTGTTATTTCAAAAGGTGTTTTACTATATTGGAAAATTTTAAATTTAGGCTTGACTAGTTCTACGATATCGTGGCACTTTTGTTTTATAAAGTGGAAATAAAACAGAACTATGAGTTCAAATAGACACTATTAGTAAGAAAACTTTATAAATGGTTTCTACATTTTATCGCTGTCCTTTCATTCACTAAAAAACTTAAAATTAATAATTCTGATAATTTTTAAAAAGTTTATCTTCCAAAGATTTTAATTACAGAGAGGTTATTGTTGTGTTTTATTAGCATAATGTTTTTAGCGACAAGCGTTATGCCACATAGTATTTCTCTAAATAAATCGTAAGTTACATACGGCTTCAAATATCGCTTTAGCCCAATGTAATCGTAATTTCTCTCTAAGTCGCTTACGATTTTGGCGGAGAAAGCTACAATGTAAGTAGTTAACTGAATTTTTGGATATTTCTCGTAAGACTTCCAATTACGTATACTTTGATTTCCACAGTAATTACTCTCGTAACATTACTCAAAACCTCCATTGGAGGTAAGGTCGCCAAAAAATTGAAATTCAGCCTTTGGGTTTACAAAGGCAGTAAAAAAAGGTATGGAACAACTCCTTCCTTAGATGAAATATCATTTATTTCATTCGATCCATGATTCAATGAACACTAGTAGATACAAATTTCAGCACTTTTTTTTTGCTTAGTTTTTCAATTAGATTACTGAAAGTTGTTATTATTAAATTTTGGTAATGTCATTTGAATTCAAAATATGAAAATACCGGATAAGGAAAAAGGTTAATACATGTTGTATTGTGATCCATACAAGATTTGGGGATAGTAGAAGTTTTATGATTGTTTGCCCTTGTATGTTTTTTATTGGCCCGTGCTCTTTTTGAATCATGGTTTGCAGTTGACACAAACTGATTACAAATTATTTAGTAATAATTCTCTCTAGTTATGTAGATATGCTTACACATACAAAACTTTTTTTTTTTGGGTACTTTTTTATAAGACATAAAACTTTTAACATTACATTGTAATATTATTATTTATATCGGAAAAATTTTAATTCAATATAATAAGTAGTTAGTCATATATTTGCAATATATTATCTTAGATCTTGTTGTGAAAAACATTATTTACTAATACGAATATTTGAGTAGTTTAATTAGTTTTAACATATCTCTGTTGTTAAAAATAGGTAGTCTTGTCTTTTTCTTCTTTTATAAATATTTTGCATCTACTCTCTTTTTTCTAAGAGTTTAAATTATCTAAATGAAAATAAAATCATAAAAACCCATGATTAAGGGTGTAAAGACAAATACACAATCATACTGAAAAGAGAAGCTCAAAAAGAAAAAAAGAATCGATTCACTCTCGAAGTGACTGCTATAGATATACATTCACATTTGCATCCAACAATAATTACCATATTATACTTTCAACAATCCAAATTCTCGAGTAATTCAAATTTTAAAGAATGACTTGTTAGTTTCATAAACATAATGAATGAAAAAAAGAGAGAAAAGAGATACTCTTTTCTTTTAATAATTATAGTGTTCAAGTCAGCTTGCATGCACTTCGATTAATATCACAGGATACTTGCGGCCTTTGACCGGCAATAGATATAAGATTTGGACAAATGAGAAATCACCAGTGCTTTTACTGAAATTTAAACCTGAGATCTCATGATTCTCTCCTACTTTATTGATCATTAGACCACTCCCTTGAGTGAAAAAAAGAAAGAAAGAGATACTATAGGGTATAAAATCTCGTTTAAAGTAATTTTGATCACGTCCTGTCTAAATTTTTTTCAACTTATTATTTAAAAGTTAGATTTCATCAACTACATATTAGAAAGAGGTAACGCATATTCTTTCATATTTATTGTTTACTTTTTCTAGCTGTATACATAAATTATATATAGAATATACATAATTATACATATTTAATACATAAATTATGCATATATTATACATCCGTTGGCTATTTTTAGTTTAAATAATTGGATGGACGGCTATTTGGGTTAATTCTTCTATTCTTTGCTACCACGAAGTACTAATTTCATGGAGTTATTGTATTTGAGTGTGTATGCTCCGTATTTTTATGTTTTGGCTATTTTTCAAAAACTAACAAACGTTGGTTATTCATCGATTAGCGCTAGCGGTGTCCATGGTTCGGTTTGGATCGATTTTTCCTATAAAAAAAACTAAGTTTTTTTTCCAACTACTAGAATCAAACCAAATCAATTAAGTCGGTTTTTTATCGATTCAATTTTTGTCGATTTTTTCATTTTTTTGATTATTTATCGGCTGTTTCTTAAGTAAGACACATACACTACCAAACGCATATTCCGGCGACTAGATCTTCAACGTAACACTATCAAACCAATTGCTTTTTGAGAAATTTATTACTTACCAAGATTTATTGATGATAATTGAATCAAATAGTAATGAATAATTTAAGGACACAATTAGAAATAGATTATGTATAACATAAATTTTCTACTTAGCAAAAGAAAACTAACAACCAAACTAGAACATAAAGGCAAAGAATATTATAATAGCAAAGAACTAACTAAAAGTACAAATGGTGACCATATATATATATA
>MDKI01022021.1:0-10701 GCA_005239505.1 Nicotiana paniculata | reverse complement strand
ACAACAAGCACATCGTTTATAAGAGTATTGTTAGGCATTTAATTCATTCAATAAATCACCTTCCGGTTATGTTATCTTTTGTGGGTTCAAGATTCTTATAGCCTCTGCTCTTCAGCAATACTACATATATATACATGTGTGTTTTGCATATGTATGCGTTTTACTTGTTCTTAATTTGGTGAAGTTTCGGGGAATCCACATCTTTTCTTTAAAAATTATTCTTTCTAGTCTATCCAAATTTAATTGTATTGACAGTGACATTTCCTTCTGAATTCCCTCTTTATATCTTCCCTGAGGAACTTATTTGGTTCTTTTCTAATATGAAAGGGCAAATAGCTCTATTGCTTTTCTAATAAGATTTGAGATCTTATATGTATTTGTTTTACGCAATGATCTGATCAATCATGCATCAAATTATTGTTATTTCTTGTGGAGTGTTGTGCATGACCTTACTAACTGTCCAGCTGTATAACAATCAAATCTCCCAATCTTTTCGAAGTAGTTTGCTTCTGTTGTGAATCATGCGTTGCACTATACATTTTTCTAATAGAATCTGTTTATAAATATGAGATACGATTACGTGAAGCATCTTGCAGTATCTATTTATTTCTCTTGATGTATTAAAGATTTAGAAGTATTGTATGCCCTTTTCCAGTATCTAATTATTTTTCTTTTTATCTGAAACAGATTAAATGTATAAAAAATATAGAAGTATTATTGTATCTCTATTTCCAGTTTCTTCTTATTTAACTTAGTATCTGAATTAAGTAAAAGTTTAGTAAAGATTTAGAAGATGTGACCACTTTCAAGCTTTATACGCTTTCTGTATTACTTAAGGAAAATGACTCAATAGCGCATATTGACTTAATTGTAGGAATTAGGCTGGCCTTTACGATAACACTAAAATACTCAGTAGAGTGCATAATATATACACTCAATATGTTTGTAAAAAGTACAGTTTATTGGGGTTCCTCTCTTCTTCTCTTGAAACCATGGCTTATATTGATTTGTTTTTCTACCTCTTTGCTTTCTTTTGTATTGTCATATTCGCCTACTTGTCAAGACAAAAGCAAAACTCCTTCCAATCTGCTACAAACTCAAAATCCTACCCATTTAAGGATGTCATCAAGAATAGGCATAGGTTGCTCGAATGGACGTGTGAAATCTTTGAAAGCTCATGTCCCTCCTCTACCACCATCAACTTCCATGGTCCCTTTGGCGGCGGTTCGATTTTCACAACCAATCCTTCCAACATCCAACACATTTTCAAGACACGTATACATATCTACCAGAAAGGTAAAGCTTATACAAAATCCATGGCAGATGTATTGGGGGATGGTATCTTTGTCTCAAATGGCGAGAACTGGAAAACCCAAAAACACCTTTTGAACATTACCTGAACCAAAATGCTCACCACAAGTTTGTCGAATCAATTACTAGAAAAAAGCTCTTTGATAACATGGTCCCTATTCTTTCAGCTTTCGCTGCTAATGAAACCATTTTTGATCTTCAGAAAATCATCCGCAGATTAATGTATGATCTTGCATTTCAAATTGCTTTGGACTTCGACTTGAAATATCTGTCGCCAACTTTACCAGAAACCGTAGTTGCGGACGCTTTTGAGCGTGCGCTTGAGATCAGCTTGAGCAGGTGTTTATCAATTCCTATCATATGGAAAGCCAAGCGATTTCTTAATAAGGGAACTGAAAGGGAGCTTAAACTAGCCATCAATCAAGTACGTTGGTTTATTAAGAAGATTATCATGGAAAAGAATAGTTCCTCTGCAGATTTCTGCTCAAACAACCAAGACTTAGGGGAGAAATTTCTTGTTGATGAAATTCTCAACTTCCTTCTTGCAAGTCAAGGAACCATCTCATCTGCTTTGACTTGGTTCTTTTGGTTGCTCTCTCAAAACTCGGATGTTGAGACACAAATTATCAAAGAAATAGAAGAAAATCATGAGGAATCAAGGGGTAGTATTAGCACTAGTGCTAATACTTCCATGTATAAGAAAATGGTGTATACACATGCTTCACTATGTGAATCCATGAGACTTTACCCTCCGGTCCCAAGTGATGGAATGGATGCAATGCAAGACGATGTTTTACCCGATGGAACAATCGTGAAGAAGGGAATGAGTATAATGTACAATGCTTATGCAATGGGAAGGTCTCAAGAATTATGGGGTTCAGATTATATGAAATTTAGGCCGGAGAGGTGGTTGGAGAGAGATGTTAGTACAGGAGAATGGTGCTTTGGGTCGAGATCTTCTTTCGTCTATCCAGTTTTTCAAGCAGGGCTATGGATTTGCTTGGGAAGAGAGAGTGCATTTCTGCAGATGAAAATGGTGGTTTGTCATGTTTTAAGGAGATTTAAGGTGGTGCCTGCGGTGAAAGGTTTTGAGCCAGTTCTGATTTCATTTCCAACATTAAGGATGAAAGAAGGATTTCCAGTTAGGATTATTGAACGCTGCTAACAACATCTTTAACATGATTTCTCTAATCAATTACTGCTATAAGCTGTTGTTTTAGCAGTTTAAGTTTGTGTGTAAGAGTGATTTATCCTTTTAAGAAAACTAGCAAACAGAATGTGTGAGTTTATCTATTTGAGTATAATATGACATTTTATCATTTGGGAAGTTAAAAATAATTACCTTTACTTAAAACTTATTCATATATTCTTTAATTATATTTTATTATAAACGATTTTAATTTATAATAGTTTTATGTAGCTTCTAATCATCCAAATCTTATGCTACATTATTAATAAATTATGTCCGAATTGAGATAAAAAATTAGATAACGAGGGAATACGACATATCTATGCTCAGGAGCTCAGGTGATCTAGCAGACCGAGTAGACCTCCGATGTGGCTGCAAGATTATGTCACTAATCTAGCTAGCCAAACATGTGCATATTCTATCTCTTATGTCACCTACTCCAAGTTGGTACCTCCGTATCAGCACATGTTGACACTTTACTCAGCTGTGTCTGAGCCTAAGTCTTTCAGAAATGTTGCCACTGATCCAACCTGGATGCAGGCCATGAAGCAAGAAGTGGCAGCCCTAGAAGATAACAACACTCGAACCTTGAGGACTTACTTCCTTGAAAAACACCCATTGACTGCAAGTGGATATTCAAATTCAAGTATAGGGTCTGAGGTGAAGTTGAAAGATATAAGTCCAGGTTAGTGACCAACGGGTATACTCAGAAAGAAGGTCTAGATTACGCTGAGACCTTCTTTCCTGTGGCCAAAATGGTCATCGTATGATCTGTTATTGCAATGGCTACTTCTAGACACTAGTTGATCTACCAAATGGATGTGCATAATGTCTTTCTCAATGGTGATCTTGTTGAAGAAGTGTATATGCGTATTCCAGAAGGTTTTGTAGACATGGGGTGTCACGACCCAATTCTCTCTCCATAAGACGTCATGATGACACCTAATCTCTACGACTAGGTAAGCATAACAATTTGCGGAATTACAAAAATGGAAGCGAAATTTAGCAACTATGCTACAACAGATAATTAAATAACTGAGAAGATGCCGCTCGGCATGTACAATAACCAACATTCGAGTATAAATAATATTTCCCAAAACCCAGTAGTCATAAGTCACAAGCAATAGAAGTGGAACTAAGTTTCTATACACCAGTCTAAGAAAAAAATACGGAAAGGTAAACGGCATAAGAGGGAATGGAGGAGGACTCTGAGGTCTGCGGACGCGGGAAAATATACCTTGAAGTCTCCGCAATCTCACTGCTCGCTGATATCGAGGTTGATAAGAAGTACCTCGATCTGCACACAAAACATATGAAGAAGAGTAGCATGAGTACACCATAACGGTACCCAAGTGCCAAGCCTAATCTCGGTATAGTAGTGACGATGTCAGGTCCGGGCCCTACTGGGATATAATAATAAGACAGAGACATAATAACATGAAGGAAGGCTGAGAATTTAACAGGAAGAATTCACAGAGAAATAACAACACAACACAATGAGATAAACAACATGGGCTTTCCTGAGATACCGTCTCGTAGTCCCAAAAGTAAATATGCAAAAAGGGATCTCCCAAGATACCGTCTCGTAGTCCCAAAAGTAAATATGCAGGGGGATTTCCCGAGGTACCGCCCCGTAGCCCCAAAAGTAAACACATAGCTCGAATCGATGGAAAAACAACAATTAACAACAAGATTTCTACCACAAAGGTTAATACAAATCAAGTAAAGGAAGGAGTTCAACTAAACATGTTGCACATATTTCAAATAAGCATTTAAGACACGTAGACATGCAATATTAGACTAAACAGGATAATTATACATACTCGTATAACTCAATTAAGATGTAACATGCTACTACTCAATGAAAATTGAATTTTTACAGTAATTAGCCCATGTATGCACTCGTAACCTCGGGTACACGACACTCACATATCACAAAAATATCACATCAGTACCAAATTCTAAGGGGATTTCCCTCGGACAAGTTTAGGGAAGCCACTTACCTCGAGCCAAGCTCAATCAATCGATAAGAACCTTTTCCTCGACTATCCGACTTTGAATGGACAAAATCTAGCCAAAAATAATTATGTACTATGAATGCAACTATAATAAACTAGTCTAATTAATGAAATCAAGAGTTTAACAAGAATTTCGAAAATCGCCCCAAAAAGTCGACCCGAGCCCACTTCTCGGAATCGGGTAAAAGTCACAAAATACGAACACCCATTCACTCATGAATTCACTCGTACAAAAATTACTCAAATCCGATATCAAAATCCCAATCAAAACTCAAAAATTTGGTTGAAGAACTTTCCAACTTTTCCCAAAATTTATCAACCCAAATTCTTAATTAAGTGATGAAATCAACTATAGATTAATGGAATATAACCATAAATGAGTTAAGAATCATTACCTAGTAGCTTCCTCTGAAAATATCTCAAATTATCGCATAAATATGAGCTCTCAAATTCCCAAAGTGTAATTGAGATCAAACCCTTGTAATTCCCCTTTTTCTGTCCAGCGATCTCGCTTCTGCGAGTAATCCACAATATCTGCGGTTCTGCACCTGCGGGAAAACCCTCGCAGGTGCGGACTTCACTTAAGTCCTCAAAGTTCGCTTTTGCAAAAAAGGGCCGCTTCTACGCATCCGCTTTTGCGCTCCTATTCTGCTCCTACGAGCCCACTTTTGAGGAACTCTGACCGCACCTACAGTCCCAGCTGGCAAGGACAATAATTGCTTCTGCTGCCCAAAGTGCGCAGGTGCAACTACACTAGGTGCAACAAAGCTTCAGCCATTCCAACACAATGCCAAATGATCCGTTAACCACCCGAAATCAACCCGAGGTTCCTAGGACCTCAACCAAACATACCTACAAGTCCTAAAACATCATTCAACTTAGTCGAGTCCTCAAATCACATCAAACAACATCAAAAACATGAATCACGCTCCAATTCAAAGTTAATGAACTTTGAAACTTCAAACTTCTTTAACCGATGCCAAAACCTATCAAATCACATCCGATTGGCCCCAAATTTTGCACATAAGTCATATTCGACATTACAGACCTACTCCAACTTCCGGAATTGGAATCCGACCTCGATATCAAAAAGTCCACTTCCGGTCAAACTTCCTAAAAATTCAACTTTTGCCATTTCAAGCCTAATTCAGCTACAGACCTCCAATTCAAAATCCGGACACGCTTCTATGTCCGAACCGACGAAACTCCATCCCGGAGTCGTCTTCACATAGTTCCAAGTACGATCAAAATCCTAGAATCTAAGCTTCCGTTTTAGGGACTAATTGTCCCAAATCACTCTGAAACCACAAACTAAACCACCCCGTAAGTCACATAAGCAGAAAAAGATACAGGGAAGGAAGTAAATAGGGGTCGAGGCTAATACTCTCAAAATGACCGACAGGGTTGTTACATCCTCCCCCTTAAAACAATTGTTCGTCCTCGAACAAGTATAAAGAAATACCTGAACTGGTGAAAAGGTGAGGATACCAACTACACATATCATGCTCGGTCTCCCAAGTCGCCTTCTCGACCGACTGACCCCTTCACTGAACCTTTACTGAAGCAATGTTCTTTGACCTCACCTTTCGAACCTGTCTATCCAAAATAGCCACCGGCTCCCCAATATAAGAAAAATCCTTGTCCAACTGGACTGAGCTGAAATCCAATGCTTAAAACGGATCGCCGTGATACTTCTTGAGCATAGAAACATGAACTACCAGATGGACTCCTGCTAGGATGGAAGGCAAGGCAAGCTCATAAGAAACCTCCCCAACACGTCGCAACACCTCGAATGAGCCAATAAACCTTGAGCTCAGCTTTGCTTTCTATCCGAACCTCGTAACACCCTTCATAGGTGACACCCGGAGCAAGACCCGCTCTCCAACAATGAATGCAACATCGCGAACCTTCCGATCCGCATAACTCTTCTGTCTGGACTGGGATGTGCGAAGTCGATCCTGAATCACCTTAACCTTCTCCAGAGCATCCTGAACCATGTCTATACCTAATAAACTAGCCTCGCCCGGCTCAAACCAACCCACTGAAGACCGACATCGTCTACCATACAGAGCCTCATACGGTGTCATCTAAATGCTCGACTTATAACTGTTGTTGTAGGAAAACTCCACAAGTGGCAAGAACTGATCCCAAGAACCTCCAAACTCCATTGCACACACACGGAGCATATCCTCTAGTATCTGAATAGTGCGCTCAGACTGTCCGTCTATCTGAGAGTGAAATGCTGTGCTCAATTCAACCCGAGTACCTATTCATGTTGTACGGCCCTCCAGAACCATGATGTAAACTTCGTACCCCGATCAGAGATGATAGATACCGGCATGCCATGATGCCTGACAATCTCGAGGATATAAACTCGAGCTAGCTGTCGGAAGAATAGGTAGTCATCACAGGAATGAAATGAGCTGACTTGGTCAGCCTATCCACAATCACCCAAACTGCATCAAACTTTCGCTGATTTCGGGGAAGCCCAACAACGAAATCCACTCTGAAATCTCTAGCTTCTGAAGCAATCCACCTGGTAACTGATGCTCATACTTCACCTATTGTCAATTTAGACACCGAGCTACATATTCCACTATGTCCTTCTTCATTCTTCTCCATTAATAATGTTGCCTCAAATCCTGATACATCTTCGCAGCACCCGAATGAATGGGGTACCACGAACTATGAGCCTCCTGGAGAATCAACTCATGCAAACCATCTATATTGGGCACACATTGCCTGCCATGCATCCTTAATGCACCACCATCTCCAATAGTGACCTCCTTAGTATAACCGTGCTGAACCGTGTTCTTAAGGACAAGAAGATGGGGGTCATCATACCGACGCTCCGTGATACGATCATAAAGATAGACCGAGAGACCACACAAGCCAACACTCGATTCGGCTCAGAAATATCCAATCTAACAAACTGGTTGGCTAAGGCCTAAACATGCAACGCCAATGGCCTCTCTGCTGCTGGTATATATGCTAAGCTCCCCAAACTCTCTGCCCGGCGACTCAATGCATCGACCACCACATTGGCCTTCTCGAGATGGTACAAAATAGTGATATCATAATCCTTAAGCAGCTCCAACCACCTCCGCTGACGCAAGTTAAGATCATTCTGTTTGAACAGATGCTGCAAACTCCAGTGATCAGTGTAGATCTCATAAGGGACAGCGTACAAATAGTGCTGCCAAATCATCAAGGCATGGACAATAGCTGCTAACTCAAGGTCATAGACATGATAGTTCTTTTCAGCTGTCTGGACGCGTAGGAAATCACCCTACCTTCCTGCATCAACACCGCACTGATACCAATCCGCGATGCATCACAATATATAGTATAAGACCCCGAACCTGTAGGCAATACCAATACTAGGGCTGTAGTCAAAGCTGTCTTGAGCATCCGAAAGCTCTCCTCACACTCCTCTGTCCGCTGAACGGAGCACCCTTCTGGGTCAGCCTGGTCATAGGTGCTGCAATAGATGAGAAACCCTTTACAAATTGACGGTTATACCCCACCAAACTAACAAAGCTCCGGATCTTCGTAGCTGAGGATGGTCTAGGACAACTCTGCACTGCTTCCACCTTCTTCGGATCCACCTTGATTTCTTCACTCTACACCACATGACCCAAGAATTCCACTAAGTCTAGCCAAAACTCACACTTTGAAACTTTTTCATATAACTTTTTTTTCTCTCAAGAGCTGAAGCACATTCGTCAGGTGCTGCTCATGATCCTCCCGGCTCCGGGATACACCAGAATTTCGTCAATAAACACAATGAAGAAAGTGTCAAGATAGGGCCAAAATACACTATGCATCAAATGCATGAATGCCACTGGGGTGTTGGTCAGCCCAAATGACATGACAAGAAACTCGTAGTGACCATACCGAGTCTTGAAAGAAGTTTTTGGGATATCTGGATCCCGAATCTTCAACCGATGATAGCCTGAACGTAAGTCAATCTTGGAAAACACCTTGACGCCATGTATCTGATCAAATAGGTCATCAATACGAGGTAATGGATACCTGTTCTTCACTGTAACTTTGTTCAACTGGCAATAATCAATGAACATACGCATAGAACCATCTTTCTTCTTTAAAAACAAGACCGGAGCACCCTAAGGTGACACACTGAGCCGAATGAAGCCTTTATCTAGCATTCATGTAACTTCTCCTTCAACTCATTCAACTCCTTCAACTAAGGAGGAGTCGTACGATATGGAGGAATAGAGATTGACTGAGTGCCCGACAACAAATCAATGCCAAAGTCGATATCTCGCTCAGGCAGCATGCCCGGAAGATCAACTAGAAATACATTTGGATAATCCCTCACTACTGGGACTGACTCAAGTGTAGGGGTATCATTACTCACATCTCTCACATAATCTAGATACGCGTCACACACCTTCCCTATCATTCGTTGAGCTTTAAGAAATGAATAACTATGCTGGGAGTATACTCTAAGGTACCTCTCCACTCTAATTGCGGTAATCCTGACATAGCCAACGTCACGATCTTGGCGTGACAATTAGGAATAGCATAGTGGGGCGACAACCAGTCCATGCCCAAAATAATATCAAAATCTATCATACTGAGCAATAATAAATCGGCTATGGTCTCAAAACCACTAAGAACCACCAAACACGACCGATACACACGGTCAACAACAATAGAATCTCCCATATGTGTAGACACATAAATAGGAGAACTCAAAGAATCACGAGATACGTCCAAATAGGGGGCAAAATAAGATAACACATAGGAATAACAGGAGACTTGATCAAATAAAATCGACGCATCTCTATGACAGACCGGAAAAATACATGTAATGAAAAAGTCGGAAGTAACTGCCTTTGTACGAGAAGGAAAATCATAATATCTGGCCTGGTCTCCTCCTCTTGGGAGACCTCTACCTGCCCGACCTCCACCTTGAGTTGGCTGAGCAGATGGAGTGGTAGCTAGTGCTGTGTTCATTGCCTAAGGACGGTGTAGCACGTGGTTCCTGGAAGTCTGTGGAGGTGCACCCTCCTATGTTTGGGACAATCCCTCACCATATGGAGAGTGTCGCCATACTCAAAACAAGCTCTTGGAGGGCGTGGCTGTTGTGGATGGCTAGGGCCAGGTCTGATGGACTGACCACTGAAAGCATCCCATGCAGGAGGTGCACTAGATACTAGCGGTACATAATAAGGCTCCTGGGTCCTAGAAAGGGCGGAATACCACTGACGACTGGAAGTGCTTAATGAACGGGGCGACTCACATAACCCCTACCATGATGAGCTGTTGTTGGGGCACGCGTACCACTATAAGTGCCAGGCTCTCGAGACCTCTTGGCCTCCCTCTCCCGAGCAAGCATACCATTCAATCTCCTAACAATCCCCACAACCTGCTGGTATGCAATATCCATATCCAACTCCTAGGCCATGCTAAGCCTGATACTAAGGTTGAAATCCTTGATAAATCGACGGACTCTCTCTCGAACTGTAGTAACCAAGGCTGGTGCATGTCTAGCCAAATCACTGAAGCGAACTGCATACTCTGACACAGTTATATAACCCTGGCGCAACTGCTCAAACTCTACGCGTCATGCGTCTTTTAGACTCTAGGGAACATACTCCCTCAAGAACATATCCGAGAAGTAAGTCCATGTAAGTGAACCTGCCTTAGCCGTAATACCCAACTCATAAGAACGATACTACCGATAGGCTACTCTTCTAAGCTAGAATGTAGTTAAAAAAACCCCACTCGACTCCACTACACCCATAGTACGGAGGATACAGTGACACTCCTCAAGAAAACCCTAGGCATCCTCTTACGCCAAGCCACTAAAGGTAGGAGGGTGGTACTTCTTGTACCTATCAAGCCTGAGCTGCTCCGCCTCAGAAATCGATGCCCTAACCTCAGACTAAACTGGAGCTACTAGCTGCATCGGTATGATCTATGGAACCTGGTCGACCTGAACCCGCTGCTCTAGGGTACGAGCGGCGGGAGTCTGTGCTCCTCCCCGGCCTGAGATCTGGCAGGAGAAAGTGGAATCAATCCAACCTGAGCTAAGGTGCTTAACATGCTTAGAAATTGGACTAGAGTCTCTTAGAGGGCTGGTGCAACAACAGTTACCTCAGGTGCCTGCCCTCCAGCTGAAGCTACTGGGGCTCCTTTATAGCAGCTCGTATG
>ML304724.1:0-39858 GCA_005239505.1 Nicotiana paniculata | reverse complement strand
TATATTACTTGTCGACCACGTACACTTGCGTGTGCATTGGGATTTCGACCAACAAGTTTTTGATACTGTAACATCCTTGCCTCAATATTTGACTAAAAAGCACCACGCCTTTTTCACAACCCGCTCACTTACCCTAACACGGAGGTCAACAACATTACCTTTACTTCATGAATCAAGTGCCCTCACACAATAATTGAGAGTAGTTCCACACACAATGAAATTTAAGGAAAATTAGGAACTCAAGATAGAAAGAATTCACTCACTCTCAGAAACAACATTCATATGCCACAAAATATGTACCATAGGCTTGCCTGTAGTGTACTACTCTACTAAGTGAGCTAATTCAGTCAAGGATCAAGTAGGACTTTAATTGGTTGTAATGTAGGCTACGGGATATGTAAGATAACTTTACATATAAGAGTGACTACACCTCCCTAAGCACTTTAATACATAATTAACCGTTCAAACCCCACACTTATGTCAAACCATAATTCCACCTTCACATCAAGATACATCAACTCCCTACTTCTGTAAGCACAATTACATCAAGGGTTACCACTGTCAAGGAATATTTTCACAACAATACAACTATTATTTCTTTCTTTCTTATTCAATTTTAGTGGCTCTTAATTTTTCAAAATACTGCACATATCTCCTTATTTCAATAGTTCCACTCAACAGCCAAACCAACATCCCACACTTTAACTTTTACACAGTTCATAAAAATTGAAAGTGTTCACTAGAGGTACAAGGTTCAAATAGATGGTCAATTCAAATAAATGGGTAAGGTTGTAATGTGGTTGCCAAAGAAACAGGATTACAGGATCAACGGGATTAACTAAGATACATAACAATTAGGTGGGTAAAAGCACATATCAGGCTCAACAAAGAAATGCCTATATCACTTCCAAAACTGAATAAACTACTATTTTCACTTTGAAAACACACAGGGTAAGTTCTAGACATCAAGTGCAATGCACAAAATATACAAAACCTCATACGCACATAGCACATAACTCACTCAGGATTGGACTATCAAGACACTCTAGTCAAAGTAGTTAAGGAAAGTTAAGATCATGCAATTTAAGGTACTTATACAAGAGTCAAAAACTGAGCCTAAGCGTCACAACTAATGCACTCACTATTCTCAAGTTATAATAAATTTAAGAGATATTGCATGCAATTCAAATCACAACACAAGGTTTCCTACTCCTGAAAAAACTACTACTAACTACACCCGGTTCAAACAAAACACTTGAAAGAACCGCGTCATAATGAAAAACCAAGGGGGAATAATAAACCATCTAAAAAGAAAATCTTTTTTGTCTTTTTCTTACGACTTTAATCCTTCAAGAAACTTGTCGAATGATATTCATCGTCGGGAAAAATCAATTTTTTTTTAAATTTATACCTTTTATTTTAATTTATTCTATATCTCAAACTACTATACAAAACAGAAACTAAAACTAATATACATACATACAAACATACAACTATCCACAACCCCGCACTTTAAGTTGTGGCATGTCCCCATGACACACAATTAAAAAACATGAAGGTAGAGGAAACTTTTCTAAATACCTAGTTGGGGTCTGAGTCGAAGTTGGGCTCCATTCCTCACACCCGAACTAATGCACACATCCATGTAGACATCTTCTTCTCGGCCTTTTTGGGGTACACCTCACACTTATCATTCTCACTTATTGCACCCTTCTCTTTCGCGCCCTTCCGTTTCCCTCAACACTTGCAACTGGTCTCTCTTTTTGTGCCCCCTTTTCTACATCCATCTTGAAAGTCACAGTCTCCTCACCTACTCTAAGCATGAGTTTTCTCTCATGTATATCAAATATTTCTTTGACCGTCGCTAAGAATGGTGTTCCTAAGATGAGGGGGACCTCCTTGTTTTCCTCCATATTCACCTCTATAAAATCCACTGGAAATACAAACTTATCCACCCGAACTAACACATCTTCCACTATCCCCTCGGGTATTATAGTCGTTTGGTCTGCCAACTGCAAAGATATGGGTGCATACCTTATCTCTCCGATATCCTTCTCCAGTATTCTGTAAAATAGATAAAGGCATTTAATTTATTGAGGCATTGGAATCACATTAAGATTTATCAAAATTTTTATTTCCTAACGAGCAAGGTATAGTAAAACTCCCCGGATCTCCTCACTTTTGTGGGATTTTATGTTGCAATATCCCACTGCAATGCTCTGTGAGCTTCACCACTGAGGTCTCTTCTATATTCCTCTTCTTTGTAAGGATCTCCTTCAAGAATTTGGCATAAGAAGGCATTTGTGAGAACACTTATGTGAAATGTAAGTTCACATGAACCTGTTTTAGCACATCAGGAAATCTTCCAAACTGCTTGTCCAGCTTTTCTCTATATAGATTTTGGGAGAAAGGTAAAGCAGGCATATGCTCGCTCTTATCATGTTCGTCCCTTATTGAAGTTTCTCCCTTTTTATTTTTCTCAGCTTTCATCTCGCCCTTCATCTTTTTATCAACATCATTCTTCAGCTGCTTCCCACTTTATTTTTCAAGTTTCACATAATTTTGGACGGGTTGGGATCTTTCAACACTTGCCCACTTCTCAAGGTTATAACATTCACTATTTCTTTGGGATTTCTCTCAGTATCAGCATGGAGAGTTCCTGGAGCCCTCTCAGATAATGATGTTGCAAGCTGCCCAACTCGTTTCCCCAGGTTTTGAAAAGATATGCCTAGTTCTTTGATAGCTGCTCCATGGGCATCCATCCTCTCATCTGTCTTGATAATGAACGCCTTCATTAGATCCTCTAGACTAGGCTTATTGGGTTGTTGAAGCTGAAACTGCTGCCTCGGCTGATTCATAAAGCCCGTAACTCCTTGTCCCTGAAATCTGGGGTTGTTTTGTTGCCATGCATTTGTGGTACCCCCAGGTGAACTCCATAAAAAATCGGGGTGCTTCTGACACATTGCATTAAAGTTGTAATTCCCCACAACATTTAGTTCCTTAATTGAGGTTTGACACTCATAAGTAGGGTGTCCTCTTCCACATATATCACACGTTGCATAAGGATTAATTTGTATTATAGCCAAGGCCAGCTTCCTTATTTCTTTAGCCATAACATCAAGCTGTACCTGCACAGATGTATCATAATCAACTTGGTGAACACCAGTTGATCTTTTTCTTTCAGCACTCTCAGAGGGCCAATTATTTACATCTTCAGATAGCTCATCAAGAATTGTAACTATCTTCTATGGAGTCTTCTTCATCAACGGGCCTCCCGGTGCATTGCTCAATGTTCTATGTGAGTCCGGAGTCAATCCATCCCAAAAGTCCTAGAGTTTTATCCACAGTTCAATTCCACTATGTTGACACTTTCTAACTATCTCCTTAAACCACTCCCATGCTTCAAAACCAGTGTCGGTCTCTTTCTGTTAGAAGTTATGGATTTCTTTTCTAAATTTTACCGTCATAGCTGATGAGAAATATTTATCAAGAAATATTTTGGTCATCTCATCCCATGTTCTAATCGATACAGTTTGTAAGCTTCGAAGCCATTGCTTTGCATCATCTCTGAGTGTGTAGGAGAATGCCCTTAAGTACACTGCATCTTGTGACACCCCATTGTATTGAAAGGTGTTCCAAATCTCCCCGAAGTCCATTAGATGTGTATATGGATCCTCCTTCATCTTTCCTATGAAGACACAACAATTTTGAAGGGTTTGAAGCAACCCTTGATTCAAAATTTTTAGCTGCATTGGAGGTGGTCTAACAATTGATAACCCTTGATTGTAGACTAGTCTAGCATAATCACCCAACGATCTTGTCACGCCCCAAACTCGGGGAGCGCGACTGGCGCTCAACCGAGTGGACCCGGTCGAGCAAGCCTGTTAGACACTTTCTACCCAACTCGCTGGCGGTCAAGATAAGGTGTGTTTCTACTAGTTAAATAGTAGAAGGATTATATATATAAACATTACCAATTAATTTCATATTTTTCTACATAATTGTTAAGATCCAAAATACATACATTTCACAATTTAGTGAAACAAGAGTCCAAAACACAACATAATCCGTCTGACCTTTTTAGCACCCATACATAACCCATATAATATCTATGGAGCCTATAAACGTACAAAATAGAGTGTAAAGATAGTGCCAGCGACAAGGCCCCGACTATACCTCAAAAGTGACTACAACATAGCAAAGGATATAATACAAGACCCCAGAATGACGTGGGGCTCACCGAGTCTGTTGGGAAGAGGATGCACCACTAGCTGCAATCAACATTGTCTGTTGTGGAACCACCTACATCTATTTAAAGATGTAGCACCCCCGACAAAAGGGACGTTAGTACTGTCGAATAGTAATAACATGTATAACTAAACACCATCTCATTAGAATGAACAATACTACAAGAAGGAAGTAATCATAAAATAAATAAAAGCCTTAAACAACACCACACCATCAAATTAAGAATCACATAAGCTTTCAAGTAAATTTCCATAACTTTAGGTTGGGACATCTTAATACTGATACACCATCATCCACAATACCACAACATTCTTACACGGAGTACGATCACAACCCGATCGGCTGGTCGTCTCATTTGAGACATCAGCCATAATCACAATTTCATTCTCAAATTCCAGTTTCAATTTCCAGCACAATTACCACCATGTGTGCGGCATGGTGTACGATCACGGCCCGTCGGCTAGGCTGTCTCAATCGAGAAATTACCATTTTTTTATCAATCATCTCATTTCATACTTCTTCCACGTTTTTCAGTTCATCGGCACTAGTGGCCACAATTGTTATATCATACTTGGCACTTGTCCGCACTTCATAATTCAAGTTCTTTTCCACATTCCACATTATCATATCAACAGCAACAAGGCCTTTCATTCAAGATTTTTATTTCGCAAGTGAACAAATTAGAATCTAAAGCACATAGAGGCTTCTCACACAATTGGCATAACAATCCTTATTCGAGTTTGGCTTGAAGTCTAGGCATTTGTAGCACATATCCCATATTTTTAACACATCCTCAATCAATAAGATGACATGATGGAAACATATGAACACATATTGCACATATGTTTTTCAATGCAATCACATTCGGAATAACAATTCCCGTAACGATCAATCTGGGACTCACACTGCTTTCATGAACACCAAGGGGTTCAATTCTAAGAAAAGAGGGGGTTTTAGCCATACATACCTCAATAGATCTTCCTTAAATTATACTATATTCCAAAACTCTTAACAACTTCAATCTATTTTAGGAATATAGCAAATTGAATAAAAAATTAGAAAGATGATCATGATCCTAGCTCATTTGAGCACATTATCAAACACTAGGCGTAACGACCCGACCGGTCATTCTGAGACTTATAGCCCCATTTATCCCATTTTGGCTTATTTATGTGTTATTAAACTTTATTTTGTTGCATCGGGTTGGTTGGTTTGGGTTAGGAATGGTTTTGGAGTGGAATGAGACACTTAGTCTCTATTTTAGAAGGTTAAGTTGGAAAAGTCAACTGAATGTTGACTTCTGAGTAAATAGTCTCAGATTTGATTTTTAGGGTTCCGTTAGATCGGTTAGGTAATTTTAGACTTAGGAGCGCGTCCGGAATGTAATTTGGAGGCCCGCGATAGAATTAGGCTTGAATTGGCGAAAGTTGGAAATTTGGCGATTTTGGTCGGCAATAGAATTTTTGATATCGGGGTCAGAATGGAATTACGGAAGTTGGAGTAGGTTCGTAGTGTCATTTTTGACGTGTGTGAAAAATTTTAGGTCATTCGAAAGTGATTTGATAGGTTTTGGCGTCATTTGCGGAATTTGGAAGTTTAGAAGTTCTTAGGCTTGAATCCGAGGGTAATTCGGTGTTTCGTTGTTGTTTTGAGTGTTCCAAAGGTTTGACTAAGTTTGTATGTTGATATGTGACTTGTTGATATTATTGGTTGGGGTCCCGAAGGCCTCGGGGTGTATTTCGGATGGTTAGCGGATGGGTTTTTGTTGTTGAAGAGTTGCTGAAAATCTGCTGGTGCAGATTCTTCTGGTGCTCCGCACCTGCGGAAGAGGAGCGCATGTGCGAAGGTCGTAGGTGCTGAAAGGAGGTCGCATATGCGGAAGTTGGAAGGATGGGCCTTGAGCGCAGGTGCGAAATTTGGCTGCACCTGTGAGCCCGCATGTGCGAGGGATGATGCACATGTGCGATGTCTGGGCTGATTAGTAATTTCTGCAGGTGCGGTCACGTGGATGCGAGAAATGGACCGTAGAAGCGAATTATGAGGATTTAAGTGAGAACCGCACCTTCGATAGATTTTCTACAGGTGCGGCATCGCAGAAGTGACTGTTGGACTGCAGATACGGAAGTTCTGGGCAGAAGGTATAAATTGTGGACTTCGTGAAATTTGGTTCATTTTCCACCATTTTAGTCGGTTTTAGATCTTTTGAGAGATATTTTGAGGAAAAATTCAAGGGTTTATCAGTAAGGTAAGTGGCTCGAGCCCTAATACTCCTATATGTGATGATTTCCCGTTGTTTAATCATGTAACTAGTGGTGATTAGGGGTGAAAATGAGGGGTTAGGGCTTGGGATTTTGGAGAGTTTGATTGAGGATTTGAGGGGTCAAATGGAGTCATATTTTGATAAATATTGTATGTATGGACTCATGAGAGAAATAACTTTCTAGTTATGTGATTTTTTCGGATTTTGAGACGTGGGCCCGGGGGTCTGGGTTTGGGTGAATTTCGGGATTTCTAGTTTAAATTGATAGTTTTTGTGTGGAATTATTTCCTTGGCCTATATTGATTGCATTGTATTGATTTTGGTTAGATTCTAGACGTTTGGAAGCCGAGTGGGAAGGTAAGGGCGTCATGGAGTAGGATTTTGTCTTGATTGAGATAAGTAACGCTTAAAAATTTTGTTCTGAGGATTCGAAACCCAGAGCTATGTGTTATGTGATTAGTATTAAGGCGACACACATGCCAAGTGACGCGCGTGGGGGCGTGCACCATGATAATTGTGGCGTGGTTCATTCCATGGCACAGCTTAGTGACTTTTTCTTTCTAATATCCTTGTTTCTATCATGTGATTAAGTAAATGTGCTGTAAATCATGCTAGATATTCTATTAGGGCTTCACGCCGATACTGTTGACCCCAGTGGTCGTTTCTTGATGTCAACTTATTAGTTTCATTGATATTCTGTACTCACTCTTATTCATGGATATCATATCATGTCTCAGTCTGAGTTGTTGTTATTTGGCATATCATATCATTTTTTCGGGCTAGCTTTATGGAATTGTAAGCCCGTATGTGTTAGACTGGAGAGTGATGACTGAGTGAGGCTGAGAGCCTGATTATGAGTGAGAGTTATGGGATCGGGCTGCACGTCTCAGTGGTTATGTTGATGATTATGATATCGCTTGGGCTGTAGGTGCCCCTCTGGAGTCTGTAACACACCCCCGGTGAGCGCATATGATATTTTGAGGGATGGAACTTCCCTGGATATGAATCTTGCCAGAAGTATTTATATCTGGAGATGGATCTTCTCTATAGAGCTTGAACGGCCTTCCTCCGTACTGAGCGACTGTTGTCAGTGATGTGCATATATTCCGGGATGGATCTTCCTTGGGCCGGATTTCCATATACAGTACCGAGTGGTTGAGCACTTGAGAGTGGAGGTACATGGTACATTTTTATGCATTCTGTGCATTGGCATTTAGAGATATGCTATTACTTTACATTGTTCAGATTTGCATTTACCTTACTTTTTGAACTGAATACTCGAATGGAAAGCATGCCTACTTTACTGCACAGTTTAATTTTGCTTATTTGTTGAGGTTTAGTCCGCCACTACCTATCATTCCATAGCTTGGACTTGTTACTTACTAAGTTGGTGTACTCACGTTACCCCCTGCACGTTGTGTGCAGATTCAGGTATCTCAGGCCATGCTAGCGGCTGTTGACTTTTCCAGTCGCGGACTTTTTATCGGAGATAGCAAGGTAGCTGCCTGGTGATCGCAGTCCTTCCTTTCTCCTTCCTTATCTCCCTTTTTGTGTATTTTGGCTTTCTCATACTATGTTAGTCTTGCTATATTTCAGAACAGTTGTAGTGTTTCACTCATGACTTAGTGACACTCGATGCCGGGCTTTTATTTTTTGCATTTTTTGGTTTTGAGTTTATCTCTTTTACGAATTTTCAGTTTGAAAAGGCTATTATCTACTTTTAATGAAATATCAAATTGTTTGGGAGTGTGTCGGCTTGCCTAGTTCCACGATGGGCGCCATCACGATCGGGTTGGTTTTGGGTCGTGACACTAGGTGTGCGTTATGTTTGTAAGACCCTTTTGTGAAATATTCCGTCATCCCGCACCCCATTCTTTACCATTTTTAGCTCACAATCCTCCTACACCCTTTCATCACACATGCATGCAAGATAAAAGCTCCCTTACCCAAGGATGATTTTTCTAATTACTCATAATTTTGTAGAATTTCGAAATTAAGAGCTGGGGCATAGATTATTACCTTTAAAGTGAAGTCATAGTGAATTTCCTTGCTAATCTTCAATGATTTGAGCAGGAATTGATGGGTAATAGATTGAAGAACACTTCCCCACTCTAATATCTCTCTCTCACTCCAAAAGTATCAGATTTTACAAGAAAACTGATCCAAAATGCTTATATAACGAGATTGGGTCAGGTTATAAAAACCCCAAAATGATGCCCCAGAACAGGATCTCCAGTCGCATATGCGACCGCATAATATTTCTGTGATCCACAAAATGGTCCGCATAGTGGCCCTAAAAACTGGAGTTTATCTGTTTCAGTCTGCGACCTGTCTGTAGTCCGTAGACCTGTTCTGCGGTCGCACAATGGGGCCCAGAATTCCCATATGACAAATCTCAATGTTTGATATATGATCAAAGTGCGGCCTGCGAAATGGTTTTGCGGTCGCATAATGGCTGTCATAGAGCCCCAGAAACACATATTACAAATATATGCACAACCCAACGACGTAACAAAAACTCATAACAATACCAATTGTGGCCTCATAAGCAACATATAATCAAAAGGAACACCTTTACATTAACTGAAAAAGTGATATAAAATTCATAGGCGACAAGTTCATAAAAGGAGAAGATTACACAGCTATTCAAACAAGTAAGGATAATTCTTCTTCATTTCTTCCCCGGCTTCCCAAGTGGCCTCTTCAACCTGTTGGTTTTGCCATAACACTTTCACGAAAGAAATTTCTTTATTCCTCAACTTTCGGACACGCCTATCAAGAATGGCAACTGGAATCTCTTCATTTGACAAGTCTTCATTAACCTCTATGGTCTCAACTGGCACAATAGCTGATGGGTCCCCAACTACTTTCTTCAACATAGACACATGGAATACCGGGTGGACTAATGACATTTCGGGTGGTAGCCCAAGCTTGTACGGCACCTGGCCAATTCTATGAATGATTTTGTACCGCCCGGCATACCTCGGAATCAATTTCCCTTTTCTCCCATACCGCATAATACCTCTCATGGGGGAAACCGTCAAGAATACCCAATCATCTTATTTGAACTCTAAGTCTATGCGGTGAACATACGTATATGATTTTTTATAGCTCTGAGCAGTTTTCAACCGCTCCTTTATGATCTTAACCTTCTCCATAGACTGATGCACAAGGTCTGGCCCTATCAATTCAGCTTCCCCAATCTCGAACTACCCAATGGGAGACCTACATCTCCTACCATACAATGCCTCAAATGATGCCATCTGAATACTCGCAGGAAACCTATTGTTATAAGCAAACTCTATAAGTGGAAAATGATTGTCCAAGCTACCCTTGAAGTCGAGAACACAAGCACGCAACATGTACTCAAGCGTCTAAATAGTCCGTTCTTCTTGCCCGTCGGATTATGGATGGAAGGCTGTGCTAAGATTCACCTGAGTACTAAAACCTTGCTGAAATTTCTTCAAAAAATTGGCCGTGAACTGATCCCCTCGATCAGAAATGATAGAGACTGGAGTTCCATGAAGCCTGACTATTTCCTTGATATACAACTGATCACACTTTTTCGATGTGTCGGTAGATTTAACTGGCAAGATGTGTGCTGATTTCATGAGTCGATCCACTATCACCAAAATTGAGTCAAACTTGCTCGGAGTGCGTGATAACCCTACCACAAAGTCCATATTAATCATTTCCCACTTCCATATCAGAATTTCTATATTCTGTGCCATCTTACCGGTCCTTTGATGATCGACCTTCACTTGCTGACAGTTTGGACATTTTGCCACAAAGTCCGCCACATTCCTTTTCATGTCATTCCACTAATAGATTTCCTTGATATCACGATACATCTTCGTAGAACCCAGGTGCACAGAATACCTAGAAGTGTGAGCCTCGGTCATGATCCTTTCCTGAAGACCATTTACATTCGAAACACATAGCTACCCTTGCTACCTTAGCGTACCGTCATTCATGCCAAGAGTAAAAGACATAGTCTTATGTTTATGAATCCCCTTCTTCAGCTGTACCAACAATGGATCATAGTATTGCTTCTCCTTGACCTCCGCCACAAGCGATGATTCAGCCCTATTCTGCACAATTACCCCTTCTTCATTAGAGTCCAGAAGACAAACTCCCAAACTAGCTAACTGGTGAACCTCCATGGCCAATGGTCTTCGAAATGCCTCTAAGTGAGCCAAACTACGCATAGATTTTTAGCTAAGAGCATCCACCACAACATTGGCTTTTCCCGGATGATATTGAATATCGACATCGTAGTCTTTGAGTAACTCCAGCCATCTTCTTTGCCTTATATTCAACTCATTCTGTTTGAAAATATATTGAAGGCTCTTGTGGTCCATGAATGCATCCACATGGAACCCATACAGCTAATGACGCCAAATCTTCAATGAAAAAATGACCGCCGCAAGTTCTAATTCATGTTTTGGATAATTCTTTTCATGATTCTTAAGCTGTATAGAAGAATAAACTATAAGCTTAACGTGTTGAATCAATTCACACCCAAGCTCGATCCTTGAAGCATCACAATATACCACAAACCAATTTGTTCCCTCTAGCATGGTCAATACAAACGCCGTAGTCAATCTTGATTTCAACTCCTGGAAGATCCTTTCACACGCATCAGACCATCGGAACTTAACTGCTTTCTGCATCAATTTAGTCAACGGAGAGGCAAGAGTAGAAATCCCCTCCAAAAACTTCCTGTAATACCCTTCTAAGCCCAAGAATCTACGAATCTCTGTTTGGGTTGTAGGTCTAGGCCAATTCTTCCCCGCTGCAATCTATTGAGGATCAACCTTATCCTTATCTGGAGACGACATGACCGAGGAATGTAACAGATTCAAGCCAAAACTCACATTTCGTAAACTTCGCATACAATTGGTGCTGATGAAGAGTCTGCAAAACTGCCCTGAGGTGATCGACATGGTCCTCTCGACTCCGTGAATAGACAAGGATATCGTCAATGAATACTATCACAGAATACTATAGTCAATGAATACTACCAATAAACTCTACGACTACTTCGGCATCACGAAAACCCGATTTTTTATGAAATATTTTACGGGACCTTACAAATCTCCCAGGCGTGGGAGATATATTTCTGAACTGTTTTGCAGCCAAGGGTTGATTTTGATAAGTTTTCCGACCCCTCTCTTCTTCGTAGTTAATCTGTGCATATGTAATAACTGCTTCCTCAACATCCCGTGCAACTTTTTCCCGTTGTTAGGCTGCCTCTCTTGTAGCCAAATCTACATTATTATCACCGTTTCTAGCCATAGGTTGTTGGTTGAGGTTTACCCAACCTTCTCTAATGTCTCGGTGAGATTTCTGTCCTTCCTCGGGTTTCGCTCTTGTTTTTTTATCTCTAGCTCGTATGGTAGCACTTCTTTCACATACGCTGGAGTCATGCACCTCTCAACCTGCGCACAATCAAATAACACTAACCGTAATAAGAGAAAATAGAAATAAAAAGGAAAAAAATCCTGGATTAGCACTACAAACTATTTCAAACACTATTGATTGCCAATCCCTGTAAACGATGCCAAAGTTTGACGAGCGCAAAATACACACTTAAATTATGCTCGCTAATTAAATATAGTATAGTATAATATCGTATCCATAGGGATTTGATTTAATTAGTATTCTCCTCGTTTCTAGCTTGACTGCTATACAAGATGATCAAAAATTGAGCTTTATAAGATGTCTAACTGAAACTGACTAAAAATCTAAAGCTATTGACTAATGATAATCGAAACAAGAACTAAGAAAAGAAGGTTATTAATGGTAGAAGATAAGGTTTTGATAAGATAGGTGCAAGATAATTATTCGGGATCTAGCTCTAGATAATTTATTTCTAATAATCAAGTGAGTCTCTTGAATCCACTCAATTATTAGTTCAATTGTTCAGCAAAAACTCATCTTTCGATTAAGTCTTAACCTCATAAGATGAACTAATTTAAGCACGTGAACATATGCAAGAATGCGTAATGGATTGGTCTTTAGGAAAACCTCTTTCAATTATTCTCCTAACTAGGTTTAATCAATGATTCGACTAGCCTTTTTCAATTTCTTAGAAGAATCTATGAACTCAACAAACAATATAATGCAAAGATATCACAAGTTATTTCTCTCTCGATTACATGAACTAGTGAATACAGATGCAACAATTAAATCATCCAAAAATACTTCAATACATAAACTAGAGTTAAAATCCATAAACAATCATCAAAACACCAAATCCATCAAATCCTAATTTGATCTACCCCATAAATATAGAGAAATTCATCACAAATAAAATCAAAGTATTGGAAAACATAAATTCAATCCAAACTTGGGTCTTGAGTGAAGAAGGAATGATGAAATCCTTGTGCTTGTGTTCTTCCAACTCCTCCTTAGCCTCCTTAGGTCGAAAGTATGTCAAAAGTCCAAAAAATAAATTTTTCCATGTATTTATACCATGTAAGGTCGGGACGAGACAAAACCACGTCCTCCTAACCGAAATAGGACATTGGCCTTGTAAAAATTACACAGGCACGCCACATGAGGCGACATGCCATGGTTGCATTAGTGGGGAAATCCTGAGAGCTCAACAACCTAAAGGCATCAAAATTTTGGTAGCCATGGCACACCATGCGCCTCCCCACGCGGCGCGGTTGTGGAGTTTTCTCAGAGTACATATTTTGCTTGATTTTTGATGTCCAGACTTGGTCCTCGAACCCCGAACATGTGGATTAATCCCTTGCGATTTTACTCAGACTTCAAAGCTCCAAATAGCTTGAATTAGCTCATACAACATATACATAGCTCAGAATCACTCATACAAGACATAAACATACAATAAGTACAAAACACTACCAATTAAACCTCAAATAAAAATAAAGTGCAGTGAATTAGAGTGCAATAAGCGACTAAAACACGTAATTATAGCCTACAATCAATGCACTTTGAGAAACACTCTTGCTTAGATACGTGAACTAACTGCTCTATGTGTTTATATATGTGCCATCCTTGATACTGACTTAACTTTTCTTTATTTTCTTATTTTACTGCGTTATTTATTGATCCCCGAAACAAAGGTTTATTTGTGTTGATACTTAAAACTGGCCGAGCCGCCATACAACCTGAGATCCAAGGGAAAGATTATTGCAGCAGATAGCCCGACTGAAAATGCTCTAGTGGTAGCTGACAACCCCAAGGGTCCATGGGGAAGGGATGATACCTAGAATGACAAACATGTCGCTCGAATGGAACAAGAAATGTAGTCACTGATAGAAGAGGTACAACTAATCAAGGAGTTGGCACACCTAGCCATTAAGACGCTTCCAAAACCACCTCATTTTCCATCACTTGACTCACTTCCCAACCACTTTCCTCCATCAACTCAACAGCGTGCTAGCACCTCAACCACTACAACGATAAACCCTCCATAACTCAAGTCATACCACTGGTAACCCCTGCAAATCTAGCAAACCCTCATAAGCATACACCTTATATTTCCAACTATTTCCCAACACGACAAAATCCACCATCCACCATCAATTCAGTTCACACCCCTCCTTGTGACAACATCGCCTTCACCAACAAGCACACACAGTATATACCTGCGGCACACACCACCACTGAAGAGCGATATGTTCCTCCTGTATATACTGCATTTTAACCCACCTTTACCGCGTCTATCACAGTAAGAGGGATGTATGAAATAGATCAATATGCCAAAAAGGAGAAATAAGCAAAGTACAAGAAAGAGGAGACAATGTCAGAACCGTTGCGAGTATTGAGAAAACAGATGAAGAATCTCCAAGCTGCTTGAGGAAGCGAGATTTTGGATAATGAGGATATATATATATATATATATATATATCCCGATGTTGACATGCCCGCAGGGTATAAGCGGCCAAAGTTTGACATTTTTGATGGATCGGGTGACCCCTATGCTCATTTGGGGGCTTACTATGACAAGTTGATTGAAGTAGGAAGAAAAGAAAAGCTGAGAATTATGTTATTTATAAGGTGTTTGACAGCAGAAGCGCTTACTTTGTATACCCGAAAAGATCCCAAGATTTGGAGGGAGTGGCAGGACATGGCAAAAGATTTTATGAAGTGCTTCTGATTTAACATCGAGATCACTCCAAATAGGTTCACTTTGGTAAACATGCAGAAAAATCCCTCCGGATCATTTCATGGATACGCTTGCCACTAGAGATCAGAAGCTTCTAGGACTCGACCCCCATTTGATTATAATGAGCTAACCAAATTTTTTATCCACGCGCACGAAGGGATTTATTTCAAAAAGATGATGTGTGTGATGAGTCAGAAATTTTTCGAGTTGATCAAAATGAGAGACTTCTTAGAAAAAGGTATAAAGTCTGAAAAGATATAGTTAGTGGACACACTGCAAGCTACTAGCAAGGTTATACAATTTGGTTCCATAGGCAGTGGGAAGAAAAATAAGGAAGAAGTAACAATAATCGTCCCCTATTACCAGTCAAGTCCTCCTCGACGATCAAATTCTTATCCCACAAACACTCATCTTCCACATCAACCCACTTATGGTCTAGTATAGAACACCCAACCATACTATAATGCTCATCCCCAAGCAAATATACACCCAAACCCACCACGACCATATGCTACCGTCTGAACCACCGCCCACCAAAATAGACCCGCCTATGGACCTAGGCCACGCCAAAACTTTGAAGAGAGGAACCCAAAAAATTTTACTATGATTGCGGAGCCTTTAGACCAATTGTTTGAAAGGTTCAGAAGAGAAGGATTGATATATTCGGTGGAAGGGAGAATCCCCGACCAACCCTCCAAATATTTCGATGCGACCAAGAATTGTGCCTATAACTCAAGTGCTCCCGGGCACAACACCGAGGGTTTTGATACATATTGAAGAATCAGATCAAGCTATTAATTAAGAGTGGAGCCATTTAGTGTACCCCATCCCTACCGAATGTAAACCATAACCCGTTGCCAAATTATAGGAATCAAGGAGCCAACATGATTGCATTGGACAAGGATTATGAATTGAAGGGGACCATCGTCACAAGTGGGAATGCCAAAGCTGCAAGAGCACCACCTCGAGTGACTCAATTAACACTTTGCAGCTAAAACCTCCTGTAATGGTTCAGACATACCAACAACCATCCACTAACATCATCAGAGAATAAGGGAGTCGAAAATGCAAAATAATTTCGTGGACTTACCAGTTAAAGGGGAAGGGAAAAATGACGGACAACGCATCTGCTCGCATGATGGCTACTCAGGAAGGTGTTACACTCCAGAAGAAGTGAACAGAGGGAATCTGAATAGGAAACATAATCAAATGACAAACATAACAGACGCTGGGGCGGCAAAGTTCTGGAGGAGGATGCCGATTAAAGAATACTCCGTAGAAGAACATTTGAGAAAGACTGCTGATCATATATCAATTATGGATCTGTAGATGAGCTGCGACAGTCATAGGAACACTCTGGTAAAGGTCCTAAGAGGATTATGTGTGCCAAGCAATACTACCAGTGAGGTTTTAGCGACAACTATTGGAAAGATGGTCGAGGCAAACAAAATTTCTTTTCGCAGGGAGGAGCTTCATGTGGAGGGTATGGATACAAGGCTCTGCATATCATAGTCAAGTGTGGGGACAAAGTCGTTTCTCTAGTGCTTGCTGCACATCATAGTGCTTGTCGACGGAGGATCCGGAGTAAACATTTGCACGTTCTCTACTTTGTGAGATTTGGGTATTCATTTTAGGGAAGTGAAAGAAAGCCATGTAAGAGTGAGGGATTTTTTGATGGGTCGTAGAAGGATGTCATTGGAGAGATCAACTTAGCCTTAAATATTGGACCAGTTAAGTTTCCAATATTGTTTCAAGTGATGGTTATTTCATCTTCATACAATCTATTACTGGGAAGGCCCTGGATACATATGGCAGGAGTAGTTCCTTCCACTCTCCATCAATGTATGAAATTTGAGCGGCATTGTCAAGGGATTGTGATACATGGAGAGTGGAGCCGGTCAACATACCTGGAGCATGTAGTTCTTTTCATAGAAGGATTAGATGGGGTCGCCTTTCATGCGGTCTAGATCATGCGAGCGATAGAAATGGAGAAGAATGAGCAGAATCATGTTATGTAGTCACCGTACATGTCAACGATGGCAATGTGGGAGATGATGAAAATGTGTACCGTCCAAGGTTTGGGCTGGGAGCACGATTAGATGGGATAATAGAGCCCATCAAACCAAAAGGGAAGAAAGGTACTGCTGGCTTAGGGTATCAACCTACAACTAGTAGAACCTAGAATGCTAACTTTAGGAAGAAGATTTTCATACCAGAGCCTGTTCCGTGCCCGAGTCAGAGCTCACCACCAGAAGATGATATCATCGACGAGATGGGAAGATTGTTTATTGCCATGATCAAGGAGTGTTGCGGCGAAGCTATTATCCAGACACCGACCATTCGAGATTCCGAACTAGGAGAGACCTTATAGAATTGGACTGCCAATCCATCTTTGGTTTGCCAGGAGTCTTGGTAGTGTGGAGTAGTAGTAATTTTGAAAAATGCATGGTCAATTGAAGCCTGAACCATGGCTGTACATTTTTCTTAAACTGCCTCTTTGAGCGCTGAGACGTTCCGTTGGATGAAATAAAAAGAATTATTCTTCATGAAATCATTGGAAATTCATCTTTGCCCTTATTTATACTTAGTTTTTCTTTTCAGAAATCAAATCGATTAAACCCACATTCCGTGAATTTGACATTAATGAAACACATGAGCAAAACGACTTCCCTCTGCCGAATATCCATATCCTTATTAACAACTGCACAAAATATGAGTTGCAATCATTTGTGGATTGCTTCGTTGGATACCATCAGATTCTGCTGCACGAAGAAGACGTAGAAAAGACTGCCTTCGCCACGTCATAGGGATTTTATTGCTATGGGGTCATGCCATTCGGTCTCAAGATTTTTGTTCTACCTACACGAGGGCCACGATGACTGTCTTTCACGACATGATCCACAAGGAGATTGAGGTATATGTGGATGACATCATCATCAAGTCTTGAAAGAGTACATATCATTTGAACGACTAAAAGAAGTTCTTTGAACATTTGTGGAGGTACAATTTAAACTTGAATCATATGAAGTGCGCATTCAGAGTCCCCGCAAGAAAACAATTAGGTTTCATCGTCAGCAGAAAAAGGGTAAAACTGGATCCCTCAAAGATCAAGGCCGTTCAAGACTTGCTTACACCTAAAAGCAATAGGGACATAATGAGCTTCCTCGGGAGTCTGAACTACATCAACAAGTTCATAGCTAAGTCAATTGTAATCTACGAGTCGATTCCCAAGTTGTTGAAGAAAGATGTCGCTGCAAAGTGGACAGAAGAATGTCAAAAAGATTTTTTGCAGAATCAAGGAGCATTTTCAAGTCCACCAGTATTAGTTCCTCCTGATCATGGGAAGCCATAACTGCAATACCTATCTATGTCAGATAATGCATTCGGATATGTGTTGGGATAACCCGATGAGACTAGAAAAAACAACATGCTATCAATTACCTGAGTGAGAAGTTCACACCATACGAAGCCGGATATACCTTGTTAGAGAGGACTTGTTGTGCTCTGACCTAGATCGCTCAAAAGTTAAGATACTACCTATCGACATGTACCACATATCTGATATCCCTACTCGACTCTCTTAAGTACATTTTCTAGAAGTGGATGCCAATAGGAATGTTGGCTAAATGGAAAATTCTTCTCAGTGAGTTCGACATTGTGTACATGACACAAAAGCCATCAAAGGATAAGCTTGGATGAAAATCTCACAGAAAAATTGATGGACAAGGAATACGATCCACTTTCCACATACTTCCTAGGGTGGAGAATGTTTTTTGATTACGCGGCATATTTCAAAAGAGTAGGAATCGGGGCAGTCCTAATTTTGAAGTCTGGACAACATTATTCAGTTTTAGCTAAGATAAAGTTCCCTTGAACAAATAACATAGCAGAATATGAGGCATGTATCCTCGAGATAAGAATGACAACCGACATGAACCTTAAGGAACTTTTAGTCGTAGGAGATTTTGATTTACTGATACACCAAGTTCAAAGTGAGTGGACCACCAAATATGTCAAGTTCCTCCCATACTTGCACTGCGTGAAGAAGTTGTGTAATAAATTCACCAAGATCGAGTTCAAGCATGTCCCTAGAATCTAGAATAAGTTCGCCGAGACTCTTGCAACTTTATCATCTATGATCCAGCATAAAGACAAGAATTACATCAATCCCATAGATAGAGGTTTGATATCACCATGCATATTGTTTCCATGTAGATAAGGAGCAAGATGGTAAGCCTTCGAACCACGACATCAAAAAAATTGCTCGAAGCAAGAAATTACACATAAAGTGCCACTAATGGTCATAAGCAATCATTAAGAAGGCTAGTGAATCACTTCTTCCTTAACGGGGAAATCTTTTATCAAAGGACCCCGGACTTGGGTCTGTTAAGGTGTGTAGATGTTACTGAAGCAATAAGCCTATTGGAAAAAATACATTTAGGAACGTGCGGGCCTCACATGAATGGTTTCACCTTATCCAAGAAGATCCTGAGGGCCAAATACTTTAGGATGACCATGGAAAGTGATAGTATCTCCTACGTGCAGAAGTGTCACCAGTGTTAGATTAATGGGGATCTCATCCAGGTTCCAGCAAGTGAGTTGAACATATTGGGTTCTCCTTTGACATTTCCGCTTGGGGAATGGATGTGATTGGACCTATAGAACCCGTTTCATTAAACAAACATGGTTTCATTTTGGTAGACATCGACTACTTCACCAAATGGGCCGAAGCCGCTCATACAAGTCTGTCACGAAGAACGTGGTGGCAGATTTCATTTATAACAACATAGTCTACATATTCGGGATGCTGGAATCAATCATAACTAACAATGTAGCCAATCTCAATAACGATCTCATGAGGGAGATTTGCGAGAGGTTCAGAATCATCCATCGTAGCTCCATGGCCTGTAGACCACAAATGAAAGGAGCGGTTAAAGAAGCCAAATAAAATATCGAAAGGATCTTACAGAAGATAGTGGACAATCATCGACGATGGCATGAGAATTTATCCTTTGCCTTACTGGGTTACCGCACTACCATGAGGACATCTACTGGGGAAACATGATATACATTGGTATATAGAAAAGAAGTTGTGATACCCGCAGAAGTTGAGATACCATCTTTGAGAGTCATCTAGGAAGCCAAGCTAGATGATCTAGACTGGATACATGTCAGGCAAGAACAACTCATGCTAATTGATGAAAAGGAGAATGGACTCGACTTGTCATGGTCATCTATATCAAAATAGGATGGCCAACACATTCAACAGGAAGGTGAGACCTTGGCAGTTCACACTGGGGCAACTAGTTTTCAAGAAGATGTTCCCCCATCAAGAAGAAGCCAAGGGGAAATTCGCGCCAAATTGGCAGGTTCTTATGTGGTCCATCGAGTATTGCCTGGTGGAGCATTAATCCTAGCAGAAATGGATGCTAGAGTCAGTACAAAGCTTATAAACTTAGATGCAGTCAAGAGATACGACATTTGAAGATAATAAAATTAGGGTTTTGTTGTAACAAAACTACGCATGACCCAATTTCCCACAGTGGGATACGTAGGCAACCTACGTAGGGTTCATTATCCCTCATCTTTGTAATAAAAATCCAAAGGTCATATTTATGTATTCAGAAATACGCCATGACTTGATTGTCTTTGTCAGGAATACATATGCAATCCACGTCAGATTCAGTCATCTATTGAAATTGAACTACGTTTTGACCTAATTCCATTTGGATAGGTAAGGTGACTAAGTCAGGCTCGATCATTCAACAATAATTCATTCATCATTTTATCATCTTTGAACTACTTTTAGACGTGATTCTATTTGGATATGTAGGCAACCTAAATGTAAGGTCCTGTAAAATTTTACCGAAAACTCGGGGTTTCATGGTGCCGAAGGAGGCATATATGTTAATGATATTACAGATTCTTTGGGGCAAGCTTTTGGGTTGAATAGTACGTTGGAGAGTTGAAGGAAAATGCTTGGCAGAAAAAGGCATTTCTACGGCCCACTATGCGGCCGCGGAGTGAGGCAGTCAACTCGGAAACTTTGGGATGTCATTTCGCGGCCAATAATGCGACCACAAAACTATTTCGCAAGCCGCAAACCGATCGCAGAACCAGCATGTAGATTTTTTTGGAGGGGGAGTTATGTGGTGCATTATGCGGCCATAGGACGGGTCTGGAGGCTGTAAAATGGCCGCATACCGGGTAGTGGTGCCCAGTTACGGAGGGCCATTTCGCAACCTATTTCGCGGACCGCAGAAGCATTACTATGACCGCAGACCGGTGTCGGGGCTCATATTTTTCCAATATTTGAATCTGCCCATTCTAATAAAACACCCTTGGGGATATTTTTAAAGGGGGAAGACCTATTTTTCTAGAGTGAGGGAGTGACATAGAGTGAGAAAGGGAGTTCCTAAGCTTCATCCACCAATTCTTACTCAAATCTTGGAAGATTAACAAGGAAAGCACACTAGGTATTCATCCTAGAGGTAAGATTCTACACCCTAACCCTTGATTTCGAAAGTCATGGGCAATTAGTAAGATAATTCATGCGCATATGAGTTGTTTATTTTGCATGCATGTGTTATCAAGGGATGTAGGGAGATTGTTGAGCTAAAAAGGGAAAATCTTGGGTTGTAGGATGATAGATTCCTCCATGAAAGGACCTTGAAACCTTAATGCACACCTAGTGTTTGATAAAATTCTCGAATGAGCTAGAACCGTGATCATCTTCTGAATTTTGGTTCAATTTGTCACATTTCTAACATAGATCGAAGTTGCTAAGAATTCCAGAACATTTTAGAGTCCAAGGAAGCTCAAGTGAGTTATGTTGGCTAAACTCTTCCCTTTGAATTGAACCCCACAATGTCATTGTAAATCCCAAGTTACTTGTTATGAATCGATTATTCCTAATAACTTTGTGTCAAAAGACTTTTGTGTTCAATATGTATTTGAAATGCTCTTGTTAAGTTGTACTACTATTTGATAATGTGTTCAAAGAATTGGCTGCTTAGCTAAATGATACGGTTACAAGTTGCATTTCAAATGATAGATAATGCAATTGTGTAACAAACCTCAATGCACTTAAGACTCTTGTTTGCTCATATATATGCTTAGTGTCTTGAACGTAAAATGATGGTTGAAAGTGAAAAGTTGAGCACGAAATCTGAAATATGAAATACGGCCAACATGCAAAAAAGGGGGATATTATAATTGTGACCACTAGTGCCAATGAAATAAAAAGATGTGAATGAGGTATGAAATGTGATGATTGATAGAAAAGGATGGTGTATCGGTTGAGGAAACCTAGCAAATCGGGTCGTGATCAAACGACATACCGCATACATGGTGGTGATTGTGTTAGAAATTGAAATTGAAATTTTGATTATGGTTGATGTATCGTATGAGACGGTCTATCCAATCGGATCGTGATTGGACGCCATGCCGCACACATGGTGGTGACTGTGTTGGAAATTATAATCAAAATTATAAACGGTGGCATATCGGTACTAAAAATCTCCCAACGTAAATATGGAAATCACTTGAAAACTTGTCTGGTTTGTAACTTGATGTTTTGGGTATTGTTTGAGACTCCCATTGATTTTACGATTGTTCGTACTTGTTTTATCATTCGTTCTATTGAAAGGGTGCTTAGTCATTCGTTCTAGTACTATTCCATATGTACTAATGTCCCTTTTGCCGTGGATTCCACATCTTTAATGGATGCAGGTAGCTTTGATCGTTGATAGCGGTGCACTCTCTTCCCAGCTGACTTGGTGAGCCCCACCTCATTCATGGCCGTATATCTTTTGTCCTTATGTATTATGTTTTGAGGTATAGCTTGGGCCTTGTTGCCGACACTATCGTTGTACTCTTTGGTATCTATTAGAGGATCTGTAGAAATTGTGTGGGTGGTACGCCGGTGTTGGAAAAGTCAAACTAGTAATTTTTGGTAACTGCATCACACGTTCCACATCAAACTATGAATGTGTATGTATTCTTAAACTTATAGATGATGAAATTTCTGATACTGAATTAGTGTTGTTGTTCATATGAATCTCCTCACTGTTTAATTAATTAAATATATATTCTCTTTATTCATGAGTGAGTCGGGGTAGAAGGTATTGTACAGGCTTGCTCGATCGGGTTATCTCGGTTGAACGCTGGTCGCGCTCCCCGAGGTTACGGAGTGACACTAAAAAGGTTCGGTCATAACCCTATGAAAGCCTTTGTAATTAATTTGTTTATATTAGGAAGTGATCGTGATGATAGGAAGCTCCTTCATCAAGGGATATCCAAAAGATTGTCATGAATAGGGTGGAGCCATGAAGAAATTGCACTCGCACCCGAAGGAATTTCTAAACATGTCATAATCCGAAATAACGGTGTTTGTATTAAACTTAAACGACTTTTCAAAATATATTTAGACAATTCTAGTCTTCCACCTATCGAGCTCCATGGTGTAACCTACTAGATCAAGGGTAAGTTCAGGTCTGCAATCAACACAAATCAATGCCCCTCCCCTCTACTAAGAGTTTTTCTTTGAGGGGAGGTTTGACATGAATCAAAGGATACCAAAGCACACCAGAAACAATGACAGACCCGCTAAAATCCCATGAGCCCCTATCTTTCTTTTATTATTTAATTCATTATTATCAAATGGTTAAGTACTAACTTAAAATTATTTTCAGGTATTTCGGAGTCAAGTCCTCGAAGCATTCGAGGCACCATGTATATATGAAATCACCTGTTCTACCAAGTAGAGCACATTGTACATACCAAGTCGCAGACACCGTCATTCAAAGCCTTGTATATAGAAAATCGTCCGCTCTATCAATATGAGCATCTTTTACATATCAAGTCACCGACCCTGCCAAACAGCGCCTTGTATGTAGCATATTGTTCACTTCGCCAACCAGAGTACTTTGCAACGACCGCATCGTCACTCCGCCATATCAAAGATTCCAAATAGATAGTTGCAAAACTCATCACCGACTCCGCCAATCAAAGGATGTGCAATCCAATTCCTCCCACATTTCGCGGATCAACGATCGCAGTTAGTTCTACAGTCAAGATCTCTTGGGCATGCTCACTTAATTCTTCATCTTATCTTGAATGTTTTGGCACTTAATTTGTGCAGCTTACATGAATTTTATAGTCATCTACTCCCATCGCGTGAAGATACTCCCATCCTGTAGACATTTTACATTCAAAGTTAACTACTCCCATCGCATGGAGATATTCCCATCGTGTGGTGATTTTAAAATCAATGTCAAGTACTCCCATTGCGTGGAGATACTCCCGTCGTGTGGAGATTTAAATTCTCTGACAACTACAGAACCGTATACAATCCGTCTAACAATCAAGTAAAATTCAAAGGCCCATCCCTAACATCACTAATAATGCTCAGAGCTCGGAGATTTCAGATTCAAACATCCCTTCATCCCAAGATCCCGAATAACGTCTAACGGGTAGCCATGCATCATCATTCATGCATATTCACATCATATCTTAATGTATCTCCATTATGATATATAGGTATATGTTTATCTTCATTTTAAAGGATCAGACACTACAATGTGGAACTTCTTCTAAGTAGCAAACAAAGTTACACCGCTATGAGAGACAACGAACTCATAAGCGAACCAAGGATCAAAACTCCAACTCAATCCGAAAAGCAGAACCCTAAAATCATCAATTCTTTGGAAGTCTCCTAACCAAACTACAGTTCGTGAAGTCACTCAGGTTCCAAAATCCATTCGTCTTTCAGTATTGCCATAATATGATAGTGGGGCAATTCTTGCAAGCGCAACTCTCCTTGAATCGTCATTCAAGAACTATATGGGGCCTGACCCTATGTCACGCCCCAACCTTGGGGAGCGCGACCGGCGCTCAATCGAGTGAACCTGGTCGAGCAAGCCTTTCAAACATATCCTACCCGACTCATTCATATTCCAAAATGGGAATGCATCACAGTTTATTAACCTAGGGAGAGGTCAGTTATATTATATGCATACGTTGCTAGTTCATTCTTCCTTGCATACAATATGCGATAATCAAAATTCCAAAAGTACTTACAGTTTATGATTAAGTGGAATAGGATTTCAAAATACAACTTGATTTGATAACATCCCCGACACCCCTACATGACCCACATAAACGTCTACGGAGTCTTTATAGATACAAAAGACAAATGTGACAATGCCGACGACTATACCTCAAAATATAGTAACTTATATAAAATAAGAACAACA
Organism: Nicotiana paniculata; assembly: GCA_005239505.1. Taxonomy (NCBI): domain Eukaryota; kingdom Viridiplantae; phylum Streptophyta; class Magnoliopsida; order Solanales; family Solanaceae; genus Nicotiana; species Nicotiana paniculata. The sequence continues at coordinate 14,951 of ML304724.1, read as the reverse complement.
TATACTATACATGACCCCGGGAAGAAGCGGGGCTCAGCAAGACTGCTGTGAGGAGAAAGAGTGAGGGCACCACTATCGACAATCAACGCTATCTGCAATAAAACCAGCTACATCCATTCAAAGATGTAGCGCCCCCGACAAAAGGGACGTTAGTACCATCAAATAGTACTAGTATGTATGAACAGGTACGAAGGTAGTCGTGGAAATCACATAGCACTTCACAGGAATAGGGAATCACAAGTAGGGGTCACATAGTTTCGTATTTCGTCTTTCCATCCTTTTGATTAATAGTCTATTTAATGCCAAGTGCCATGATTTATAATTCCACCGTGTCGTTTTATACAGAGTCCGGTCTCAGCCCGACTGGCTAAGCCATCCCAAGTGAGACATAACCATATCCGAAATTTATATCAATATTTCCAATGTAAATTCCACCATGTATATAGCATGGCGTCCGATCTCGGCCCGATCGGCTAAGCCATCTCACTTGGGACATATCATTTCAATTAATTACTTAGTTCACATCTCATTTTCATCATTTATCATGTCACGACCCAAACTGGAGGATCATGACTAGCATCCAGGCAATACTTACCAAGCACCAACGTACATTTTATCTAACCTTCTTTATTATTTTTAAGGGCAGACGAGATCAATGAAAATGGTAGATATGGATCATGAACAATCAACAATGAAATATAATGACATGAATATACATCACATGGGATGACAAGACTGCAAAGAATCTACATATAAGGTAGGAGCTACAACGCTGCCATGAAAGACTATACAACAAAAATTAGCAAACAAGGATTATCAAACTATACATGAGTCAACACCTGTCTATGAGCATCTAAAGGAGCATAAGTGATGCAGCATTGCCGGAACAGGGCCCGGACATACCCATAATATCTATAACAAAAATGCATACCAAGACCACGACAAGTCCGGAGAAGGGATCTTGCAAATAACTGCTGAACTGGGAAGCCTACTGTGGTTGAGGAGCTGCGTCTACCTGTCCATCAGAATATGCAACATGACATGCAACGTCCACAAATAAAAAGGACGTCAGTATGAATAAAGTACTGGGTATGTAAGGCATGAAAGCATAGGTAAGAACAATAATGTAAACAGGGATAAAGTATATACAACCTCTAACATCTGGGTACCTCTGAGGGCTACTGACATGAAATGCGTGATACATACATATATATACCTAAACTTTTAAAACATACGCCTCTGTGGGCAACATCATCATCATATCGTACTTGTCACAACCTCAAATCCTAAAACGGCCGTGATGGCGCCTACCGTGGAACTAGGCTAGCCAATAATCACATAATTATAGTTTCTTTCCAAAATCCCAACCATTTTCAAGCATTTCATAAAGTATAAAGAATTGCTGAATCCATTAGGCAAATAAAAAGTTAAACAGTCTAACCATCCCCAAAAAACCCGGAGTCAATATGTCATGAGCATCTAAGAAACATGCCAAAAGATATACTATTATAATACACAACCTCCGAACGAATAACTAGATACAACATAAGAATGGAAAACAGAGATGTTGCGGACGCTGAACAACTACCTCTATATCCCGAACTCCGGCCCCGCACGGAATAGATGGCTAACGCTCAGTATCAGCACCTGTATCTGCACACAGGGGTGCAGTGAGTAATGTGAGTACGCCAACTCAGTAGTAATGAAAATAAATCAAGTCTAAGCAGCAAGAAACACATATATTCAATAACATCAGTTCAAAATATGCACAACCTTTCTTTCCAACAGTATATACATAGATATATGAAATCAACATGCTTTAAAAGCCAACTTCAGTAAAATCCTTTGAAAAATGTGTTTTCCAACAGTTTCCGAAATAAAATTAAGTGAAGGATTTAGTATAAAATGAAATAAATCATAAGTAGCCCCTCGGGCAAAAACATGAATCATAAATCGCCCCTCGGGCAGAACATCACTCAGCACCTCACAACCACTAATTATCAGCCCCTTAGGCAACCTCACTCTCACTCATGCCTTCCAATCACTCATCACTCGACACTCGACAATCAACACTCAGCACTCAGTAGGTACTTACGCTCACTAGGGGTGTGTACAGACTCCGGAGGGGCTCCTTCAGCCCAAACGCTAATATCAAGCCACCTCGTGGCGTATCATATACTCATAAATCAGTCCCTCGGCCTCACTCAATCAGAACCTCCCAAAAGCCCCTCGGGCGTATTAGTAAAACGAGGTACTCGGCCCAAAACATCATTTTATATCTTCAAATAGTGTAAACAAGGCTGAGTTTCGAAAACAGTTAAGCACAATATGATTGAGTGTAAATCATAAATCAACAGTGAGGAAATAGCAATTAAAAGCCCCCAAAGGGTCTAAACAAGTCGGCACGAGGCCCCAAACATGGCTTATAGCCAAAATATAGAAATAGTCTTTAGAACACAATATAACGTATGATTTAGAGTAAAATAAATAACTCAATAGTTGCCGCTGAGAGGACCAAGTGCAATCCAAAAATCAGTTTGTTGCTACATACTCGTCATCCGATATGTGCGCCATTCTAAAACAAATAGTAAGAAATATGAAGTATAGGGTTTCATACCCTCAGGACAAGATTTATAGCCATTACTTACCTCTGCCGGGCCACAACACTAATCCGTGATGCTCCTGCCCCTAAAACTGACTCCCAATTCCTCCGAATCTAACCAAAAACCAGTTTAACAACATCAATATACGCTAAAGGAACGAAACCCAATCAAAAACTATCAATTTATACAAAATTCTCGAAATTCGGCCAAACCCGAGCCTCGGGCCCATATCTCGGAATTCGATAAAATTTACATCACTAGAATACTCGTCCTCCCATGATTCTATACATACCAAGAACACTAAAATCAGACCACAATTGCCCACTCAAATCCTCAAAAGAAAATTCCAATTTTCATGCACTTATTTCCCCCAAATTTTGGGTTTAATTTCAACAATTTCCGGTTTAATTACTTAGAAAACGATATAGAAACGAGTTATGAAGTTGGAAACCTTACCTCCAAGAGAGCCTCTTTGATTTCTTCTTCAGACCCTCTCAAATAGCTCTCAACTCGTTTATTAATGGAGGAAAATGGTGAAAATTTCGCAACAATGGGCTTTAAAACATTCTGCCCAGCACCTATGCCCCCTTCAATGCGATCGCATACCTAGGGATGCGTTCGTGATGCACAGACCAGCCCACTCACTGCGATCACATGCCAACACACGCGATCGTATAGAACAACTCTCCATCCCACACACGTGCCTCAGAACCTCTACGCGATCGCACTGCTTTACCTGACCAACCTATGCGATCGCAAACCTAACCACGCGATCACATAGAAAGAAATTCCTGCCCCACTCTTTTACTCTACGCGATCTCGGATGAATCCATGTGATCGCAGTGAAGAAATCACTGCTGCTAAAACACCAGAAAATAACAGACTTCTTAAGGCCAAAAAGTGCTCGTTTGAGCATCCGAAATACACCCGAGGCCCCCGAGACCTCAACCAATCCTACGAACACACTACGTAACATCATTCAAACTTAGTTGAGCCTTCGAAACACCAAAAACAACACGAAAACACCAAAATTACATCAAATTCAAGACTACAAACTTTGAAACTTCTAAATTTCGCCAATGATGCCGAAACCAACCAAAACACATCCGATTGACCTAAAATTTTGCACACATATCCAAAATTACATTACAAACCTGATCCAACTTCCGGAATCTCATTCTTACCCCGATAGCCTATCTTCCACTGTCGACCAAAAATCGCCAAAAATTAACTTTCTCCGATTCAAGCCTAATTCTACATCGGACATCAAAACTCAATTCCCAACACACTCCTAAGTCCCAAATCACCTAACGAAGCTATCCGAGCCATTAAATCCGCATTCCGAGGTCGTTTACCATTAAGTCAACTCCCAGTTGATTTTTTCAATTATTAAGCTAATTTAAGAGACTAAGTGTCTCAATTCTCACCATGACCACTCCGAACCCGAACCAACTGACCCAATACAAAATAAATAGGGTAAGAAACATATAATAAAGAAGAAATGGAGGAAACAGGGCAAATCTCACGGAACGACCGGCCGGATCGTTACAGTACCCGGCCATAATAGGCTCGGTAAAACGTACCCGGCCACACGGAGCTCGGTAAAACCCAACTGATCGGTGGTTGCACAATAGGTGCCGTACCCAGCTGACTATAAAATGACTCGGTAGAGTAAAATAGATACATATATATACAATGTATGTAGGACTCATTGGAATCATATAATGAACCTTTTGAAGTGACGTAAGGTTGATATTCTCCGAACACGTTATTAGGACTAACTCTTGATTATGAATCTTATAAGAATCAGGAGGTAACAATAACATTGATAACATAAGAATAAGATAAGAAATCTTAACATGAATTGTTCCATAAGAAGGGAAACAATGTAAGTACTACTAGCTTCTAAGAGTAGAGTATCTTTGGAAGCTCGTTCATCGCATTATATACAATCGGAGTCGTGCAAAAGAAGGAAAGGGATAGCCGCACATACCTTGTATATATACTGCCAACCTCAATCTATGCAAATGTCGCGACTCCTTAGTCCACAATAAGAGAAACGACGCTATCGTTATCATTTAAGCATCATAACTATTATGTATCGACCACAACCTATTTTACGATGAAACGGACAACACCTACCCTATATATATGACTTCACACAAGTCAAAAAAATCACCAAACATCCCAAACATCATCAATAATAATAATATTGAGCCTCCCAAAATAGTCTACACATCCTAATCACTTCATACATAAGACGACCACCGTAGTAGTGTCAAACGGCCCGGAAATGTTACGACGAACGACCAGACCACCACCCTACATCTATATGGTATTTCCACACACCTTTCCACCTCAAAAAATACACAAAAAAGTAGAAAAACATGCATTCCAATAGCAACACAAAACAGTCTGCTACAAGTGAATAACTCGAAGTCACATCTTACGATCACCATCCCGTGAGTTCTTAAAAGTATAGAACGAATTACCATGAATTTAAAGCAGAAAGAATAGATGAAAGAGATCAGTAAAATCACCTTGCTTGTTGGATAACTCAGCCCTTATCTTGGTTCTTCAAACTCTAGGTATTACCCTCAATTAGAACTTGGAAGAGAGAGATAATCAATTAGGTTTTGTGGATAACTTTTGGGAAGAAGATTGCAGGGGTTTAGGTCTGGTTATTGTGATATACAATGAGGGTTATATTGCAGGAGATGAGACATTAAATGGGCTCGTTGGCCGACCCAAAATTGCCTCTTTTGGGCTCTCATTTAACCAAGTAGGTGTCACACCTACTTGTCACCTAGCAGCCCGTGCGGTCTCGCAACAATGCCTATATCTCTCTACTCTGATGTTGTATTGATAAACAGTTTAATGCGTTAGAAACTAGAATCATAGATATTCAATTTGGTGGATATATCACCTCGTAAATACAAGTAAATTGGCAGAAAATATTAGTAATATTTGACCTAAAGTTTAAGTAAAATTATGGACATAAGTTGCGACAACTTTTGTCGACTTTTATTTCATAACTCGTTTGAATTCAAGACATATGATACATATATTATATGATTCAAATAACTTAAAACACGACCTCTTGAGAATATTAAGCACCCCTAGATTTACCCAAAAATACGGGTTACAACATCCTTGATTCGTTTAACTTCTAATACTTGTTAATCACCCTTATACACTCTTGTATCGTTTAAGATCGATAGGATTAACTTCTTATCATCTCAAAGATAATCTCTTCTCAAATTTACATCGGCTAACTAATGGCATGAACCAATGTAAGTGAATATGGGTTGTAACATATCACATAGTTCTTGGCACTTGGACATATTTTACATTTGAGTTTGATTCTCCTTTTTATCCGTTCAATAGCATCATCATTCATATTAAAGAGAACCAACATGTAATGAATTGCACACACAATAGAAGGAGCACGTAGGATCATAACTCACATTTTCAAGTAGCATGGTGACATGGTAGTCAACTAGAGAAATTTAGAAACATAAATCTTTCGACTCAACACATAAGAACAACCAATTAAAGTATGATCAAGTGAGGGAGTCACACCACCTATTCGGACACCAACGAGTTGATTCTACAAAGACTAGAGTTAGCCATGCATACCTCGACTGGGTCATATCCCTAATTCCTACGACAATTTCTGGAACCCCTTAGCGCTTTCAATTAATTTGACAAAATAACACAATCAAATTGTAATTAGGAATTGGATCATAGTCCCAGCTCATTTGAGCATTACATCTGGAATTATGAGTTTGCTAAGGTCCCATCCCCCATTTCTTTCTATCTTTGCTTTTACTTCCCTACACATAGTTTAGAACCTCATGCGTGCATGGTCCCTATCCCTATCTCCATGGACTACCTTACTAATGGCCTATTTTAGCAAATCATGGAATTCTAAAGCTGGTGTGGTAGAAACTTACCTCTTAGAGTGAAGAAATTGGTATCTTGTTTGATTAGTCCAAAGCCTTGAGTGGTGATGGAGGATCAATTTGGTGGAATTGGGACCTTCTCTCTAGAACCCTCTCTTTTTTCATTCTAAATTATCAAGAGAATGGTTTAAAATGGTGGGGAATATGCTTTATATTGGTCTAGGATCGGGTTTAAAAATAAGAAAAAGGGGTGCTCCGACACAGTTATGCGGTCGCAAATGCTACCGCATAATGGAAATGCAGTCTGCAAACCTGCCGCAAAAATGGCCTCAGCCGGGTGGAAAAACTGATCGAGTATGCAGCCATTATGCGGCCCGCATACCTGATATGCGGTCTCATATTGCCCCGCAGAATGCCCCTCGCAAAATTCTAAGGACGATATGCGATGGATTATGCGGTCCGCATATCAATTATGCGATCAAATTTTGGGCCGCATAATTGGCCTCAAATTTGGCCAGCATTTCTGATCCACTTTGCGACTATTATGCAGTCCGTACACTGATTATGTGATCGCATAATGGGACGCATGAATACACTTTTTCGCGAACATTTTCTTCTAAGTCCGTAGGGTACTGTTCAATCCAAAAGTTCCGAACTGCGGCGAGCTTCTAATATGGGCATCACGAAGTACAAGTTTTCTAGGTAAAAGTTTACTAGTCCTTACATCCTCCCCCAGTTAAGATCATTCGTCCTCGAATGAGGATCAAGGTTCACTTAGGTTTAATCATACCATATGCCAACAACCCCAATTTTTTCCTAACTCTCAAATGTTTTGAAAACTTTGCCAGATTTTTCATTGTAATAAGGCCTATCAACCTGCCAGAGAGCCCCTAAAACACATTTCGACAACCTTTATACGATCAGACAACGCAATAGATTATGGAACAACCGAGGCTTCATAAAGGACGGATAACTAGGAAGGGAGATTCTTTACACTAGCCGAACAAGTAATACAAATATTTAGAGAAAACAACTTCATAGAACTATTACATGGCTATTCAAACAAATGAGGGTACTTCTGCTTCATTTAATTCTCGGCTTCTCAAGTAGCTTCTTCAACTTGTTGGTTTCGCCATAATACTTTTACAGATATAATTTCTTTGTTCCTCAACTTTTGGACCTCTCTATCAAGAATAGCAACTGGAATTTCTTCATAGGAAAATTCTTCGTTAACCTCATTGATCTCCACTGGAACGATGGCAGACGAGTCTCCAACTAGCCTCTTCAACACGGACACATGAAATCCCAGGTGCACCAATGACATTTCAAGGGCAGCTGAAGCTTGTACGCTACCTGTCCTATCCTTTGAATGATTCTATATGGCCCGACATATCTAGGACTCAATTTCCCCTTCTTTCCAAACCGCATGACCCCCTTCATGGGAGATACCTGTCCACTCATGTTGGTCTCGTGTTGTCACGACCCAATATTCACTACAGGCCGTGATAACGCCAAACGTTGCCGTTAGGCAAGCCAAAACTTAATTATTCATTTTATTATTTTTAAAATCACGAATCTTATTTGGATAGAGAGGTCAGTGCATTAAATTAAATGGTAGTTATGTACAAGTTAATTAAAATAACAAGTAAAAGTATATCAATGTAAAAAATCCATAAACAAATTCTAGAACACCCCCAAAACCCAGTGTCACAAGTACATGAGCATATAATAGAAGGTACAATAACAATACATCTGTCTGGAATACAAGTTAAATAGGAAAATGTAAATAATTCTAATGGAGACTCTTCCTGCTGCGGATCGTAACATGGGATGCAACTCACTGTAAGGTCCCTGCAATAGCCGCACCTTTGCTCCCAAAAGACCACCAGGAATATACATACATGTACAATAAGTATAGAACTTTAGCATGAGTACATAAATCAACGCGTACTAGGTAAGTATCTAACCTAACCCCGGAGAAGTAGTGATGAGGGGTCGACAACGACACTTACTAGTTGTCCAGTAAATCAAGTACAATAGAAAGTAAGCAAGTATGAGGCATGGTAAAGAAACAGTCAAAACAAATATAGGTACATGGTACGATCCTCTGAACAGTAAACTCAAGCTCTCAATTATCGGCTACCTCCTCAACCAGAGTATATATATAAAATAGTCCAACTTGATAGGTCATCATAATTCAATTCAGGGAAACTCATGAATACACTAGCTTCTTGTCAAATATTACGCACGATTGTGCCGAGGCGAAACAACCCGATCCCATAAGAGTGTTTCATGAAGTTGTCGAGGTGAATGACCCGATCCCATAAGAGTATTTTATAAAAATAACGAGGCAAACAGACTGATCTCATAAGAATATGGTACATGATACTACCGAGACGAACAACCTAATCCCATAAGAATATGATACTTGATACTGCTGAGGCGAACGACCTGATCCCATAAGAATATGATACATGATACTGCCGAGGCAAATGGTCCAATCCTATAAGAATAGGACATGATACTTCCGACCCGAACGGTCCAATCCCATAAGAATATGATACATGATACTGCCGATGCGAATGACTTGATCCCATATGAATATGATACTGCTGAGGCGAACGACTCGATCCCATAAGAATGTGTTACATAATCATGTCGAGACAAACGACCCGATCCTATTAGAATAAGAAGCTTTAACGGGTCCTTGACCCCACTCATGAATATACGTGCGAGTTATGAAATTTAAGGAAGCTTTTCGATGAAAACGCACAACAAGGGAGAAATTCGTAGGGGAGAGCACAATTATCTCGTGGCTAACCAAGTAGCTCGTCAGATCTCTACAATATCTAGTTCGTCACTCTATGCATGCCTAGTCTCAGGCTGTAATGCAAAATAAAGGAATTAAACAGGCAAGGATAACTCAGTTAGTACAATTAAAACATGGCGTGAACCTAAGTCTACTCGGACATAATCAAGAACTCTAGTATAGCACGAACACTCGTCACCGCATGCGTGTGCAACTCCCATAACATGTAACATATAACAAGAATATTACCTACGGGGTAAATTCCCCTCACAAGGTTAGACATGAGACTTACCTTGCTCCAAAGTTCCATAACCGGATCCAACGCCTCTCTAGCACATCAAACCAAATGCCCATCGATCCGAAACTAGTCAAACAATCATGAAAACCAATAAAAATACACTCCAACATCATACTTAATTAACTTATAACACTTCCTAACTCTGCTCTAAGAGTTAACAAAGTCAACCCTCACGCCTACGTGCCCGAATTCTGAAAATTTTCAAAGATGAACATTACCCATAACATTATGAACTCAAATATATAATTTATTCTCAATTCGATGTCCAATTTTGTATTCAAAATCAAAAAATATCAAATTCTAGGTTTCCTTCAAAATCTCCACAATTTCTAAACAAATTCATGAATTTACAAGCCTAAATTTGTATATTTAACTCACAACTTGTAGAAATCACTTACCTCATGATTGGCGATGTGGAAAGACCTGTAAAATTTCTTAACTAAATAAGATGCCCGGGTAGGTCCCCATGTTGTTATAACTGTAGAAATTCTTAAAAACGGGCCTCTTTGCAGTAAAAAGTACCCTGGGACTTAAAAGATAAAATTTTCCAGAATTGTGCGGATCTGCGGTCCACTATGCGATCGCATATCTGGTATGCGGACCGCATAATGGTCACATACCTGGGCAGTCAATTTTCTTTTTGGCTCAGCCGAAGGCCATTTATGCGACAGGAATGCGGACCGCATATCAGGAATGCAATCGCATTCCTGACCGCATTCCCTGCTTCGGGGCTTCTAAATTTCTAAATTTTATACCCGACCCTCTGTCGCGCCCCCTTTTTCCACGCGGAGATTGGGTTTATGACATTGGTTGGGACAACTCATTCCTTTTGGGAAAGGGGTTTACATATTTTGAAGAGTCGCCACCTAACGATTTTGACAGTGCGTTAGGGCACCTAAGGGGTTCAACTATAACTACGTTGCTAACCAGAGATTTGGGTAAGGGCTTGAAATTATCCTAAGGGGAAGGTGTTAGTCACCCCTCAGGATCCACAAGTGTATTTCCCAGCCAAATGATTTCGTGAATTTGTACAACTAGAAAATAACAAGTAAAGGCTCAAATAAGAGAGGATTTAGGTCTTAAGCATGTAGATGTTAGAAAACAGTAAAGAAGATTAGATTTTGAAAAGGAATTATGAGCTAGTATACAAAGGTGTCCTAGGTTTATAATAATATGAATCACATAAATGCAATACCCGGTAATCACTCCTCGAAGAGGCGCTACACGTGGTATTAGCGCACCGGTCATCATATCCATATTCTACCCTTCCCACTGTGTAAGGTTATTTAAACGAGTGTTGGTCTCGAACTCTATTGCACGATGTTACCCGTCCATTCCTATCAGTCCCGGAGGAAATTATGACTCCTATCCTAAAGGAGGTGCTAGGCAGACCCTCAGGTTTTAAAGGTAAAATTCTAAGGCGACAGATAACAAAACAAGTAGGACTGCAGATAAAGGAAAGCATAGAAAATAGATAAAGGCTCAAATATTCCTCCACACACAGTACATATAAGCAGCATGTCTCATACACAATTAAGGTCCATATTAATTCAGAATCCTAAAGCATGGTATCTAGGTGATAACACAAAGACAGATTATTGCATAACCCAGAGAGAAAGTCTTAATCAGGCTTGCCTACTGGTTTTAAACATCCTGACAGTTAAACATGATCACAAAGACAGTTCTAATTTTATCTTTTTAAAGTTAATTACCTAAGCTTGCCTAACTGTTGGATAATATGCAACAATTATTCAGATTTGTTAATGACTCTAGGTTGTTTATAGCTAACAACATGCGATTCTACGTGTAAAGATGTACAAAGACTAGTTACCAGTTGCTGAGAACAGGGGACTGTTCTGTGTTAAGACTTAATGCAGTTAAATAGATAAGGTCCTATAGCATGATATCTAATGCTGCATGATGCGTAATAACTTAAGCATGATTTCTAAATGCACATAGAATCATAACATTATGCACAGTTTCAGGAATAACATAGGTGACAGATTTTAATCGTTGTTTACCTAAAACAGGATCTCTACGTGCATAGCATGATGAGACATGATTTCAACTTATTTATCCTAAGACAATACTTCTAGTGAAATTTTAGAACATGGGCAGAATCACGTAATAGCAACTTATTTTATTGTTTATCATATAGGCAGGATTTCTAAGCGTAGATGAGATGTTGATTACACATACATCCTAAGACGCATGATATCTAATGCATGGCATGGTGCAACTAAACATGGATGCTATTGCGCATAGAGAGATAGTAAAACTAGAAACATGGTCTCTACCCTTAATTATACTACAAATGCATATCACCTACCCAGTTTTCACTTTCCGACCCTAGAGTTGCTTGCAATTAATTATTACAGGCCATGGAATACGAATTACACAACTGAAATAGAAGGATAAAAAGAAGATTACTATAGGGATCCTACAAAATAGGCTCAAGTCTTCAGGTCCTCAATGCCAGGTATTATTTCACAACCTTCTCATAATCCGGGTGTGTCAGAGTTCCCTAAGGACCTCAAGGGCTCTCGGGCAGTGCTCACACCCAGATTTCTTAGCCAAAATAGAGTAAGTGTAGTGTGGAATAGCCAGCGTCTGTGTGTTAAAGTTCAGAGGGAGCTCAAGGGTCCCAAGGCAATGCTCACACAGAAGGGGCAGAACCTAGATTTCTAAGAGTATATGTGAGAGTGATTTTTATTTTTTAAAAGGGTTTAAGTGAGAAAACTGTTTTGGGAAAGGGTAAGTAAAAAATAGTTTTGAAGAGGGAAATTTGATTGGAATAGAAGTTCAACATCACACAAAGGACCAGGGATAGTCCAACAATCACAAACAGGGGTAATGGGATTTGAGGGACATATACAGAGCATGTGAGGGCAAACGTGTAGCAGACAGACACACATATAAGCATGCAATCAGAAGCTCCTAAGGGTTCAGAGGATTAGGGGGTACAATAAAGTACTTGGTTAGATTAACACCAAAACAACTAAGACCATGATTAAACTAATGTACCTGTCATTGGTATGGAGATTCATGTAAGAAGTAGGTGCTAAGTATACAGAAACATGTTGGTCATAAACAAGTAAAGCTTAACTTAACATGTGAATGGAGTTCAGGATCCTAGATACATGTTGAATAATAAGTAAAAGCAAATTAGAAACATACTGAATTACAACAGTATTAGAAACATGTTGGTTTGATGACTGAAATCTAAATTAGAACATACTAGTAAAGTGAAGAAAGTAGTAACACAAACAGGAAGTAGGAGATGCACAATAGTTAGCATTGGCTTGCCGCGAACTAACTTAGAATAGTAGTAACTAGTAAAGAAGAGAGAGAGAGCAGAGCGATTTTTTTTAATTGTGAGAGAGGGATTTGAACAAATCAATTCGTGTGTGTGTGACGTGGAATGAATAGAGTATATATATAGTTTGAAACTAGGTGAAAATAAGGTAATAATTAGACTGCCCAGTAATTATGGAACTTAATGAATCAATTAGTTGCAAATCAGTACTAGTACTCCCCTAATTAAGGGAGTTAAATTTCAAACGGTCAGAACAGGTAATAAGTAAGGAAAGGAATCATGTATAACAAATAAGGAAAGATTTCGAACATAGTAAGCACAAAGTAGGAAATTGGTGTCAGGTTCATAAAGGTTTTAATTAAAACACTACTGTAAGAATCAATTGATAGTAAAATCAGTCATGTAATAAGGCAAGAAGTAACTAAAGGTCGTAAAAACTATTACCACAGGAAATCAATTAAAGAAAATCATCACAGGAAATTAGTGTTACTCAAAGGAAAATACCACCATTTTAAGGAAGTACTCGAAAATCAGACAATCAGTATTACTCAAAGGAAAATACTCAAAAATCAGTAAAGAATATGGTGTAAAATCATTAAAGCACTAATCATACTTATTCAGAGATTCAAAAATGGTAAAACTATTCTGGAGTAACACATATTAAGCAACAATCAGAAACCCTAATCACGAAATTAGGGATATATATATATATATATATAAGAAAATAGCAGATAATTAAAGGATTCCATAGATAATCATAGTCTATACAGAGGCGACAAAGAATCAGAAACCCTAATCGGTAATTATAGCGAAAGAAATCACAAAACACATAGAGTATACGCGCAAGCAAGGTAGTCATGCTAGAATAGGTAAACAACATTGCAAAATAAACTCAGATTCGCATATTAAACCCAGAAATTTGGTGCTTTTTTATCAAAATGAATCAAACAAAAAGAGAACGGCTAAAATAATGCTTAAACATAATAAAATCACAAAAATAATACTAAGAAATTAGAGGAAGAACTTTAAAAAGAATCTTGAAACCCTAGTTTTGAGAAATGAAGAGTCGTTTCAGAAAACAAGAAGATCTTTGAGGAAAACATGGAAAAACCTCAGAATACGTATAGATCTGTGACAGATATAAAAGGATCGGGAGGTTTAAAGTTAGGGTTTCCAAAGAGAGCCCATAAAGGAGAAGGGAATAACTAGAAACTGGCTGTTTTAATCGGAGAGTGTAAAGATCTTACTCGGACGGCCATGGGTAGCTGGAAAGATGGCATGAGATCGGAGATGGTGAGTGGACTGCCTCTGGCTCACTTGAAGGCCTCAAAACAATGACACACGTTCAAGGGGGGAGCCATAAGGCTAGTAGGTGGTTGAATCGCGATAGATTCCGGCAGGGCGATGGCCGGAGAAGGGCCAGGTCTACTGGAGGGAGTTGAAGGGACACGAGAGAGTTGAGAGAGATGGCTCAGAAGTGNGGGAGAGAATGAGAGACAGGGGGGGGGGGGGGGTAGTCTTAGGTTAATTATGGTAAGGGGGATCTGGACCGTTGATTTTAATTAATCAACGGTTCAGATTGAGTGAGGGATTGGGCCAGGTAGGATTCTAGGTTTGGGCTGGGTTATTGGATTGATTAATTGGGTTAGGGTTCCGGATTAGTTAGAATGGATTTTAAATAAAGAATGGTTGTTTGTTAAATACCCGTTAAAATTAGATAAATAATTAATAACAATAGCTTATAATAATATAAAACGAAATTAAGGCTAAATAGGTAAAATTAAGGTAACTAATTAATATAGAAAATATAAAATGAATAACTATTGAATTAAAATGCCATAAAATTTACAATTAGGCTATAATTGCAAACATAATGCCAATTTGGCTAATTTGTGCAATAATTAATCCTAATAGGATTGAAAATGATATATTGAGCTTGGAAATATTTTGAAATCATTTATAATACAATTTATAAATAATTATTGAATATAGACATACTGAATAAATTGGAAAAGAATTT
>MDKI01224880.1:0-21813 GCA_005239505.1 Nicotiana paniculata | reverse complement strand
ATATCAATTTATATTCAAAGCATGGAATTTTCCTATTATTTAGTCAAATTCACCATTCTTGAAGAAATCCCAAAATCCAACCACGGGCCCGTATGCCCGGATTCCGAAAATTCTCGACGAAAACACTCACCCATAACCTAAGGATCGTTAATATATGATTTTTATATGAATTCATAGCCAATGCACGCGTAATTTTCCACATTTTCAAAAGCCCTAGGTTACTACCCCAAATCATTAATTTCACTAATTTAGGTAGTTAATTTAGCTTGTAATCCATGCATGAAACTAATAGTAGGGTAGAATTACTTACCTTCAATAACTAGGTCGTTTTCCCCTCCTTAATGCTGAAAATCGTCCCAAGGAAGAAGAAGAAGATGAGGGAAATGAATTAAATCCCGTTACAAAAATACACTGCCCAGTGGTCTCCTCTATGA
This sequence comes from Nicotiana paniculata, assembly GCA_005239505.1. Lineage (NCBI taxonomy): Eukaryota > Viridiplantae > Streptophyta > Magnoliopsida > Solanales > Solanaceae > Nicotiana > Nicotiana paniculata. Next base: position 21,379 of record MDKI01224880.1, on the reverse strand, counting down.
GATTGCGGCCTGGGCAGTGTGATCGCACAACTTTAATTGACCAGGCCCACATGGCCTTCTATGCGAACACGGAGAGGGCCCTACGAATGCACAGATAAGGGGTAGCTGGGATGGCCCAAAGGCTGACTCTATGCGAACGCGGGTGGGGTATGCGATCGCACAAGATCAGGATCCCAATGCATCGCGATTGCGGTGCCCTTTGTGTGAACACACAGGGCATTTACCACCCCTGCCCAGTTCCTTCTTTGTGAACGCAGTAACCCATCCGCGTTCGCAGAGAAGGAAACCAAACCTGGAAATTTTTGGTGTTTTGCAATTAGCTCCGAGGGGTCCCAAACTCACCCAAGCCCCTCGGGACCCCGTCCAAAGGCACTGGCAAGTCTGTATTCATGATACGGACTCGCTCAAATTTTTGGAACGTGAAAAACAACAACGAAACTAAGAATTCGACCCCAAAACCAAATTGAATCAAACTGTGAACTTAAAGTTCTAGAATTCGCTAACAATGCGCCGAACCGACCTATACTACTCGGAATGACACCAAATTTTGCGGTCAAGTCATAAATGACATAACGGAACTATTCCCGATCTCGGAATTCCGTTTGGACCTTGATAACACAAAAACACGTCCCAAACCACAATATTAACTTAAGGAAATCTTTATTTCGATATTTGGCGCTGAAACGCTCCCAGGTCATCCAAAAACCATTCCGAACATACGCCCAAGTCCAAAATCAACATACGAAGCTACTGGAACCGTCAAAACTCTATTCCGAGGTCGTTTGCTAAAAATTTTGACCAAAGTCAAACTTGTCCTTAAAGGCCAACCTTAAGGAACCAAGTGTTCCTATAGCACTCTAAACACTTCTGAATCCCGAACCACTAGTCCCTGCAAGTCATAAATCATAATAAGCCGCTATGGGAAGTTTCATTTAGGGGAACGGGGTCCGATAACGCAAAACGACCAGTCGGGTCGTTATATTCTCCACCTCTTAAACAAACGTTCATCCTCGAACGGGTCTAGAATCATACCTGAAGTGCTGAATAAGTGTGGATATCTGCTCCGCATGTCCTCCTCGAACTCCCAGGTCGCTTCCTTGACTGGTTGGCCCCTCCACTGGACATTCTCTGTACAAACTCTCTTGGACCTCAACTGGCGATCCTGCCTATCAGTAATAGCAACTGGCTCCTCCTCGTAGCCCAACCTCTCATCTAACTGAATAGTGCTGAAATCAACCACGTGAGAGATGTCGGCGTGGTACCTCCGGAGCATGGATACATGAAAGACCGGATGAACTCCTGATAAACTGGGAGGTAAGGCTATCTCATAAGCAACCTCCCCAACTCGCCTCAACACCTCGAAGGGACCTATAAACCTCGGGCTCAGCTTTCCCTTCTTCCCAAACCTCATAATACCCTTCATCGGCGAGACCTTCAACAGAACCTTGTCTCCCTCCATAAATGATACATTACGCGCCCTCTGATCCGCGTAACTGTGTTGTACGGAGCCTCTCCTGAATCAACTTCACCCTCTCCAAAGAATCCCTCACCAGGCTCAAACCACCCGATAGGGGAACGACATCGTCGACGATACAAAGCCTCAAATGGGGCCATCTCGATGCTGGACTGGTAACTATTATTGTAAGCAAACTCGGCCAAAGGCAAGAACTGGTCCCACTGACCTCTGAAGTCAATCACGCATGCCCTGAGCATGTCCTCCAATATCTTAACTGTACGCTCCGACTGACCATCAGTCTGAGGGTGAAATGTTGTGCTGATATCTAACTAGGTGCCCATCTCACTATGCAATGCTCTCCAGAAATGCGAGGTGAACTGAGGACCTCGATCTGATATAATGGAAATCGGCACACTGTGCAACCAGACTATCTCCCGAATGTAGATTTAGAGTAACCTCTCATAAGTATAAGTATTAGCTACTGGAATGAAATGCGCCGATTTGGCCAATCTATCCACAATGACCAAAACCGCGTCAACCTTCCGCAAAGTCCGAGGCAACCCAACCACGGAAATCCTGGTGACGCGCTCCCATTTCCACTCAGGAATGGGCATCTGCTGAAGTAGGCCTCCTGGCCTCTGGTGCTCATACTTCACCTGCTGGCAATTAAGACACCTAGTCACATACTCCATGATGTCCCTCTTCATACGCCTCCACCAGTAATGCTGCTTCAAATCACGATACATCTTCGTAGCAACAGGATGAACAGAATACCTAGAACTGTGTGCCTCCTCTAGAATCCTCTCCCTCAGGCCATCAACATTAGGAACACATAAACGGCCCTAAAGTCTCAGAACACCATCCTCGCCAAAAGTAACCTCCTTGTCCCTACCCTGAACCATTGTCTCCGGTAGCTCTGCCAAACACGGATCATCATACTGCCGAGACTTAATCTCCCCCAATAATGAAGACTGAGCAACCACATGTGCAAGAACTCGACGAGGCTATGAAAGGTCTAATCTCACCAGGCGATTAGCCAAGGGCTGAATGTCCAAGGCTAGAGGTCTCTCCTCTGCTGCAATATAAGTCAACCTACCCATACTCTCCGCCTTCCTGCTCAGAGTATCCGCTACCATATTTGCCTTGCCCGGATGATATAGAATGGTGATATCATAATCCTTCAAGAACTCAAGCCATCTGCGCTGCCTCAAATTAAGATCCCTCTGGCTGAACAAGTGTTGTAAACTACGGTGGTCTGTATAAACCTCACAGGACACTCCATAAAAGTAGTGCCTCCAAATCTTAAGAGTATGAACAATCGCCGCCAACTCCAAGTCGTGCACAAGGTAATTCTTCTCATGAACCTTCAGCTGGCGTGAAGCATAAGCAATAACTCTCCCTTCCTTCATCAACACACACCCCAAGCCAACGCACGAAGCATCACAATATACTGTATACATCCCAGAACCGGAAGGCAATACTAGAACTGGTGTTGAGGTCATTGCTATCTTGAGCTTCTGAAAGCTCGCCTCAAACTCGTCAGACCATCAGAACGGGGTATTCTTCTGAGTCAATATGGTCAATGGAGCTGCAATAGAAGAGAACCCCTCCACAAATCGGCAATAATAGCTTGTTAGGCCCAAAAAGCTCCTGATCTCTGTAGCTGAAGTAGGACGCGACCAACCCTGAACTGCCTCGATCTTCTGAGGATCAACCTTGATACCCTCTCTGGATACCATATGCCCCAGGAATGCTACGGAATCCAACCAGAACTCACACTTGGAGAACTTAACATATAGCTTCTGTTCTCGCAAGGTCTAGAGCACAACCCTCAAATGCTGCTCGTGCTCACCCATGCTACGTGAGTAAATCAAGATGTCATCTATGAAGACAATGACAAAGGAATCAATATACGGCCTGATCACCCTATTCATCAAGTCCATGAATGTTGTTGGGGAATTAGTCAAGCCAAAGGACATCACCAGGAACTCATAGTGTCCATATCTCGTACGAAAATCAGTCTTCGAAACATTTGAAGCCCGAACCTTCAACTGATGATATCCCGATCTCAAATCAATCTTAGAAAACACACAAGCACCCTGCAACTGGTCAAACAAGTCATCAATGTGCGGCAAAGGATACTTGTTCTTAATGGTAAACTTGTTCAACTGGCGGTAATCAATACACATCCGCATGGACCCATCCTTCTTCCTTACGAATAGAACTGGAGCACCCCTCAGCGATACACTCGGTCTGATGAACCCCTTAGCTAACAACTCCTCAAGCTGCTCCTTCAACTCCTTCAACTTCTTCGAAGCCATACGGTACGGAGGAATAGATATAGGATGGGTGCCTGGAGATAAATCAATGCAAAAATCAATATCATGGTACGGAGGCATGCTGGAAGGTCTGAAGAAAATACATCAGCAAACTCTCAAACCACTGGCATTGAATCAATCGTCGGAGACTCAGCAGTGGTGTCCCGCACATAAGCAAGATAGTCCAGACAACCCTTCTCGACCATATGTCGAGCCTTCAGGAATAAAACAACCTGCTGGCTGCACTAACTGAGGAACCTCTCCACTCCAGCCTAGGCGACTTGGGCATGGCTAAAGTAACTGTCTTGGCATGGAAATTTAGCACGGCATGATAAGGAGATAGCCAATCCATGCCTAGAATAATCTCAAAATCAACCATGTCGAGCAATAAAAGGTCCGCTCTGGTCTCGAACCCATAGAAGGTGATCACACAAGACTGATAAATACGGTCTACCACCACAGAATCGCCCACAGGAGTGGACACATATATAGGAGAACCCAAGGACTCGCGAGGAGCATCCAGAAAAGGAGAAAATAATGCTAAAACATATGAATAGGTGGATCCTGGATCAAATAATACTGAAGCCTCTCTACCACATACTGAGATAATACCTGTGATCACGGCGTCTGAGGCCATTGCATCTGATCTGGGCGGAATGGCATAGAATCTAGTTGGAGTACCAGAAGACTGAGCTCCACCAGAGTGAACAGGAGCTGCCTGACCTCCCCCTGACTGGCCTCCACCTCTAGGACGACCCCTGCTGACTTGTCATCTACCTCTAGGTGGCCGGACTGCTGGTGCTGGACCCATCGGCTGATAACCCTGTTTTCGGCCTTGTCCCAAAACCTGGGACATTGCCTCCTCATATGATCTGGCTCTCCACACTCGTAACAACTCCCAGGTACCATAGTCTGCTTCCCCGAAGAAGAACCCTGAACGGCCGGAGGGCGATGTTCCTCTTGCATAGCACTGAAGTAGGGGTCGGAGGATCTCGGATGACTGGGATAACCACTGGGTGAACTCTGAATGGCTGGAGGACGGTAGGAACGCTCTGGCATGGCGCTGAAATGAGGCCTTGCTGGAACACCTCGGGGAGGTGGTGGAGGTGCTGACTATAAAGGCCTGTTGGGCAGACCACTGCTAAAATGACCTCTGCCCCTAGCTGGGGCACCTCTAAAATCTCCAGAGAATCTAGCCCTTTTGTCTTGCTGGCCCTTCTCCCTGCTCCTCGATCGATACCCCTCGATCCTGCGAGCAATCTCTACCACGAGCTGATAAGGAGTACCCATCTCCACCTCTCAGGCCATGGTGGCCCTAATACTTGGATGCAATCCAGCCACAAATATCCGCACCCTCTCTGCATCAGTAGGTAGTATCATGAGTGCATGGCAAGACAACTCTGAAAACCTGACCTCATAATCTGTCACTGACATTTGTCCCTGCTCTAGCCGCTCAAACAGATACCGCAGCTCTTCCCTCTTAGAGGGTGGGATATATCTATCTAGAAACATCTGTGTGAACTGCTCCCAAGTGACAAGAGGAGAATCTGCTGGCCTGCTGAGAATATAGGACTGCCACTACCTATGAGCTCTTCCCTCCAACTGGAAGGTAGTGAAATCCACTCCATGGGACTCTAGTATCCTCATTTTGTGCAGTTTGTCCTTGCATCTATCCACAAAATCCTAGGCATTCTCGCCTCTCTCACCCCCAAAGACCGAAGGGTGAAATCGAGTCCATCTATCCAATAACTTCTGCGGATCGTCGTCCGCAGCTGGTCTGGGCTCAGGTGCTACCACAACAGGCTGGACTCCACCCATGGGCAGTGTACCCGGGGTATGATGTAATGCTGATGTCTGGCCTGCAGCCTGAGCAGTAGGGGTCTGGACTTCCCCTCCCGCCTCAGAAGTGGCAGGATCTGCTGGAAATAAACCAGCCTGGAACATTGTGTCCATAAATCTCATCATACGGCCCATGACTGCCTGGAAGCCTGGCGCCGTCATGAAGTCTACTGGTGCAGGATCTGCTGGAGGCACCTCATCCTGCTCCTCTATAATAGGGTCCTCTTTTGGCGGAACCGGAATAGCTCTAGGATGCCTTCGTCCCGTACTGCGGGCCGGTGCCCTCCCCCGGCATCTGTCGCGGCCTCGGACAACGGGGGTAGCGGCCCTTCCCGGATCTGGAACATCATATGCAAACGTCCTCACCATCTGTGAGAGAATAGAAGAATGAATTTAGTAAATCATCGACTGCACGATAGAATAACAACAAAGAAAGGTTTCCTAACACCCTATAGCCTCCTGAAGATAAGTACAGACGTCTTTGTACCGATCCACAACACTCTACTAGGTTTGCCCGTGACTCGTGAGACTTACGTGAACCTAGTGCTCTGATACCATGTTGTCACGACCCAAAATCCTATCTTAGGTCATGATGGCGCCCAACACCAGGGTCAGACAAGCCAACACTCAATTTACTAAGGGTTCTTTCTTATTAGATTAAACATTTCAACATATACTCAGTTTTTAAAACTTAAAACATGAATCGACAAGGATAATTAGCCAGTTTTTAATCAAAAGCAGTCATGAAGAGGCGTGAGCCAATATATATACAAACCCGAAATCCATAATAACTATCACGTGTGTGCCAGGAACTAGTGTCACAAGTCCTGCGGGCATACTAACAGAATATACAAAAGATATAATATACAGTCCCACTGTCTGAAGGAAATAGACGAGAAATAAGCAAAAGAAACCCCATGGTGCTGCCGGAGATCGCTAGGAGAAAGCAGCTCACCGTGAAGTCAGGTCCGGCTATAATCAAAAGCAAGCTCCGGTCCGACAACCAGATGCACGAGCCCCAGAACCTGTACAATTAAGTACAGAAGCGTAGCATGAGTATATAAATATATATGTACCCAGTGAGTATCCCACCTAACCTCGAAGAGGTAGTGACGAGAGGTCGACTGAAGACTCACTAAGGTCCAACAGTATAATTTAACAGAATATGATGGAAATGGTAGGCATGTAAAGGTAGTGAAGCAAACAATATATATAAGTCACTGAAATCCAAGGAAGTACTGGGAATGAATAAAACAATTACTACTTCACCTTCCCCCAAATATCTATCAAATCAACGTCCATAAATTTAGTAAGAAATAATTCATGCGCATGCAGGGTAAGGACAACCGACCGGAGTCATAAGATAGTCATGTTCGTGCACTGCCGAGGATCGAACGGCCCGAACCATAAGTTCACCTTTCAATAAACTACTCACATGTATGCACTGCCGAGGATCGAACGGCCCGAACCAAAATTGCATCTTAGCCATAAAGTAATCCTCTCTATGCACTATCGAGGATCCAATGGCCAGAACCAAAAGTGCATCTCTTAATCCGCCGTGGCGTACGTCCCGTTCCCATAAGAGTGGGGGAAATCACACTCCTCTCGCGGAATGTAAATTGCGAAGCGGTCACATGCACACACATTATTCCTTTTTAAATTACTTTTCAGTGAACAATTCCTTAGAAGTTTTCTCAAATTCCATGACCTCAGGGAAATAAGCCGCATGTAACATTTAATTTATTAAGCATATAGTTCATATCAAGTAAAACACAAGGCATGATGTGGGCCTAACCACCCAGACATAATAGTAATAGTCGCTACGTACGGACTCTCATCACTTTGTACGTACATAGCCCCCAAAATTATCACATATAGCACTTAAATCACGTAGGGGGACAGTTCTCCCTTACAAGGTTAGAAAGGAGACTCACCTCGCGTCGCACCTGCTCCCCGGGTCAAGAATGCGCCCAAAACTCCGAACTCAACACCCACGGACTCGAAACTAGCCAAATATTATACAAATATATCAATTTATATTCAAAGCATGGAATTCTCCTATTATCTAGTCAAATTCACCATTCTTGAAGAAATCCCAAAATCCAACCCCGGTCCCGTATGCACGGATTCCAAAAATTCTCGAAGGAAACACTCACCCATAACCTAAGGATCGTTAATATATGATTTTTGTATGAATTCATAGCCAATGCACAGGTAATTTTCTACATTTTCAAAAGCCCTAGGTTACTACCCCAAATCATTAATTTCACTAATTTAGGTAGTTAATTTAGCTTGTAATCCATGCATGAAACTAAATTTAGGGTAGAATTTACTTACCTTCAATAACTAGGTTGTTTGCCCCTCTTGAACGCTGAAAATCATCCCAAGGAAGAAGAAGAAGATGAGGGAAATGAATTAAATCCCGTTATAAAAACACACTGCCCAGTAATCTCCTCTATGCAATCGCGACCTGGTCAGTGCGATCGCACGACTTTAATTGACCAGGCCCACATGAACTTCTATGCGAAACGTGGAGAGGGCCCTGCAAACGCACAGGGTAAGGAGTAGCTGGGCTGGCCCAAAGGCTGGGCTTTGTGCGAACGCGGGTGGGGTGTATGATCGCACTGGGTCAGGATCCCAATGCATCGCGATCACGGTGCCCTTTGTGCGAACGCACAAGGCATTCACCACCCCTGCCCAAATCCTTCTTTGCGAACGCAGTAACCCATCCGCGATCGCAGAGAAGGAAACTAGACCTGGAAATTTTTGGTGTTTTGCAATTAGCTCCGAGGGGTCCGAAACTCACCCGAGCCCCTCGGGACCCGTCCAAAGTCACTGGCAAGTCTGGTTTCATGATATGGACTCGCTCGAATTTTCGGAACGTGAAAAACAACAAGAAAACTAAGAATTCGACCCCAAAACCAAATTGAATCAAACTTTGAACTTAAAGTTCTAAAATTCGCTAACAATGCGCCGAAGTGACCTATACGACTCGGAATGACACCAAATTTTGCGGGCAAGTCATAAATGACATAATGGAACTATTCGCAGTCTCGGAATTCCATTCAGACCTCGATAACACAAAAACACGTTCCAAACCACAATATTAACTTAAGGAAATCCTTATTTCGATATTTGGCGCTGAAATGCTCCCCGGGTCATCCAAAACCCATTCCGAACAAATGCCCAAGTCCAAAATCATCATACGAAGCTATTGGAACCATCGAAACTCGATTCCGAGGTCGTTTACTAAAAATGTTGACCGAAGTCAAACTTGGCCTTAAAGGCCAACCTTGAGGAACCAAGTGTTCCTATAGCACTCTAAACACTTCCGAATCCCAAACCACCAGTCCCCGCAAGTCATAAATCATATTAAGCCGCTAGGGGTAGTTTCATTTAGAGGAACGGGGTCCGATAACGCAAAACGACCGGTCGGGTCGTTACAAATTGAGGTTAGATTTTGGTAAATTTTGTATGGCTAGAATCGTGAGTGAATGGGATTTCGGGTTTTGTACTATTTGTCGAATTTTGAGACGTGGGCCCGGGGTCGGGTTGAACTGATTTCGGATTTTGAGCTAGATTTTAGTAGTTTTCGTGTGGAATTGATCCTTTTAGCCTATATTGATTATGTCGTACTATTTGTGGCTAGATTCGGGGCATTTGGAGGCCGGTTCGAGTGAAAAAGGCATTCCAGAGTAGGATTACTATGTTGTTGAGGTAAGTAATAGTTTTAAATCTGGTCTTGCGGTTATGAAACCCGAAGTTTGGTATAATGTGAATGTTTGGAGGTGACACCCATGCTAGGTGACAGGCGTGTGAGTGTACACTATAAGGGATTATGACTTGGTCCGTCCCGTGAGATTGTAAAGTCTAATAGCTTTTTTGTGCTTATATGTATTGCTTGTATGCTAGAAATTTGACTGACTTTCATGTTAGAAATCATGCTTAGGCTTTGTACCTGCTTATAGTTGTTATACTCAGTCATAGTAGTTCTTGTATATGTTTACCTCCGACTCTGTTATTTCCCTGTTGATACACTGTAGCATCCTGATTTGGGCTAATTCCTCTCTTTTACTGAGAGTTGTAAGACTAGAGAGGTTCATGGCTGAGTGAGGCTGAGGGACTGTTTACGAAGTATTGTACCTTAGCACGTGAGTTGTCTGTGTGACATGTGAGTTGTCCGTGCAGATTTTGATACGATATAGTAGCACGTGGGTGTCCGTGCGGACCTTGATATGATATTATAGCACGTGAGTTGTCCCTGCGGCACGTGAGTTCTCCGTGCAAATTATAGCGCTTGAGCTGTAGGAGCCCCTCCGGAGTCTGTGCACCCCTAGTGAGTGCAGGTACCTATTGAGCGTGTGTATTGAGGGCTGAGAGCCGAGTGTTGAGCTATTAGGAGCTTGACTAACAGTAACGTGTGAGGTTGCATCTATCCCCTTTGTTGTTGCATTTAGCTGATATTTGGTTTACTTGAACATGGTAAATATGAAGCTGATTTGAATCTTGTTACTGGTATTGACTCTTGTCTATTCTTAGATTTTTTAAAGTTATTGAATTGAACTGTACTGTATAGCTCGTCACTGCTTCTCAGTTCCTTATTTATTTCTGTTACTTGCTGAGTTGGTTGTACTTATGCTACACACTGCACTTCATGTGCAGATCTAGGTGTGTTTGATCACGGAGACCGTTGAGTTCACGCGTGATCGAGTTCTGGAGACTACGAGGTAGCTGCCAGCGTCTGCATGACCTTTTCACTCCTTCTATTTTTCTTCTACCTTGTATTAAACACTGGTTATATTAGTTTTGGTACCTAGACGCTCATGACTTGGTGACACCCTGATGTTTGGGGCTAGTTTTTCTGCACTTTGATTCTATTTTGAGTTCAACTTTGATTTTTATGAAAATTCCTGATATGGACAAGTTTTAAATTACTTTTATATTTAACTACTGAAGTATTTTGGGAAAGTCAGGCTTGCCCAGTACCACCGATAAGAGCCATCACGACATGTTAGGTTTCGGGTCGTAACAAATTGGTATCAGAGCCTAGGTTACATAGGTCTCACGAGACATGAGCGGGTTAGTCGAGTCTTGCGGATCGGTACAGAGATGTCTGTACTTATATTTGAGAGGCTGCAGAACCCTTTGTAAAATATCACATTCTTGTATTCTTGTCATGCGAATCTGTTTATTCTGATAAATAAACATATGTGTTTCATTCTCTCACATATGGTGAGAACTCGTACTACCGGGCAGGAAGGCCAGCCACCAGCACCACCAGCCAGGGCCGAAAAAGGCTGAGGCCACAGTAGAGGTCGTGGTAGGGGTAGAGGTGTAGCCAGCATAGTAGCTGGTGCAGTACCTGCAACTCCACCAGTTGCCCCAGATCAGGACCAGGTCCTAGTTATGAATGCTCCAGCGGGACTAGCTCAGGCACCACCTGTGCCCATCGTGATTCCTGGCCTTCAGGAGTCCTTAGCTCAGATTCTGACAATGTATACTGGCCTTGCTTAGGCGGTCTCTACTTCAGTGGCCGTGACCACTTCTCAGGCCGAGGGAGGCACTCAGACTCCCGTCACCCGCACACCTGAGTAGGTTGTACAGGGACTCCAAACACCGGGGGGCACCACCAGCCCAGCCGGTTACAGCTGCACAGGACTATATGGTTCCTGCTACCCCTGAGGATGATTGGCGTAGGTAGGAGAGGTTCAGGAAACTCCAGCCTCCACCTTTCAGTGGTGCAGAGGGAGAGGATGCCCAGTGTTTCTTGGACAGGTGTCAGAGGATACTCCGTACGTCAAGTATTCTGGAGACTTGTGGGGTCTCGTTCACTACTTTTTAGTTTTCTGGGGCTGCACTCAGATGGTGGGAGACTTACGAGAGGTGTAGGCCGGTCGGCATAGCACCCCTTACTTGGCAGCAGTTCTCTGTGGTCTTTCTAGAGAAATTCGTGTCTCAATCCCGCAGAAAGGAGCTGCGCAGACAGTTTGAGCAGCTTCGTCGGGGTGATATGTCTGTGACACAGTATGAGATTCAATTCTTGAAGTTGGCCCGTCATGCTATCTGGTTGGTTCCCATAGGCAGGGGGAGGATCAGGAGGTTTATAGATGGCCTCACTTTTAAGCTACGGTTGCTTATGGCCAGAGAGAGAGTTTCAGGTGCTAACTTTGATGAGTTTGCCGACATTTCATGGTAGTTCGCGGTCAGGAGAGGGCTGAGAGGGAGGCCAAGAGGCCTCGTGGTCAGGGTGGATTCAGCGGTGCTCCTTCTGGGGGTCAGTTCCAATACAGTAGAGGTCGTCATTTCAGACATGCTCAGACAGCTCGCCCATTTCACCGTGGTGCATCATCTGGCCATGGTTCCCACAGTCATCAGCAGGTCCAGTCATCATTCAGTGCACTACCAGCACAGAGTTCTCACCATACCCTGTCCGGTCAAGTATCCTCGAGTAGTTCTTATGGGCATCAGGAACAGCAGTTTCGTCAGAGGAGGGGTTGTTTCGAGTGCGGAGATTTTGGTAACATTATGAGAGATTGCCCTAGGCTATTGGTGGGATTCCACAACGGAGTACTCGGCTTATGGCACCAACACCAGTTCCTCCACCGCCCGCCCAGTCAGCTAGGGGTCGCCCGAGAGGGGGAGGTAGATCAGGGGGTGTCCATGCCCCTTTCTATGCCCTCCCTGCCAAACCATATGTCATTGCTTCAGATGTTGTGATTACAGGTATTGTCTCAGTTTGTCACCGAGATGCCTCGGTATTATTTGACCCTGGTTCCACTTATTCATATGTTTCCTCGTATTTCGCTCATTTTCTGGATATGCCCCGTGAGTCTTTAGTATCATCTGTTCATGTATCTACTCCTGTGGACGATACTATTATTGTGGATCGCGTATATCGATCATATGTGGTGACTATTGGGGGTCTGGAGACTCGGGTGGACCTTTTGCTGCTCATTATGGTTGACTTTTATGTTATATTGGGTATGCATTAGTTGTCTCCATGTCAAGCTGTTCTATATTGTCACGCTAAGACCGTGACGTTGGTGAAGCCGAGGTTGTCGAGGGTTGAGTGCAGCGGTTCTATAGACTATGTACCTAGTAGGGTGATTTCATACTTGAAGGCTCATCATATGGTTGAGAAGGGTTGTCTATCCTATTTGGCCTTTGTCAGGGATGTTAGTGCAGAGACTCATACCATTGATTCTATTCCGGTGGTGCGTGATTTTTTGGATGTGTTTCTTGTAGACCTGTCAGACATGCCGCCTGACAGGGATATTGATCTGGTGTTGGGCACTCAGATCATTTCTATTCCACCGTATCATATGGCACTGGCGAAGTTGAAGTAGTTGAAAGAACAACTTCAGGAACACCTTGATAAGGGGTTTATTTGTCCTAGTGTTTCACCTTGGGGTGAACCGGTTCTATTTGTGAAAAAGAAGAATGATTCCATGAGGATCTGCATTGATTACAGGCAGTTGAACAAGGTCACAGTCAAGAACAAGTATCCTTTGCTTCATATTGATGATCTATTTGACCAGCTTCAGGGAGAGAGGGTGTTCTCCAAGATTTATTTGAGGTCTGGTTATCACCTGCTGAAGATTGGGGATTCGGATATTCTTAAGAAGCCTTCAGGACCCGATGTGGCCATTATGAGTTCCCAGTGATGTCTTTTGGGCTGACCAATGCCCAGCACCATTCATGCATTTGATGAACAATGTATTTCAACCCTGTTTGGACTCATTCGTTATTGTATTCATTGATGACATCCTGGTGTACTCTCGTAGCCAGGAGGAGCATGCTCAGTAACTGAGGATTGTGTTACAGATATTTAGGGAGGAGAAGCTTTATGCAAAGTTCTCCAAGTGTGAGTTTTGGCTTGGCTCAGTGGCATTCTTGGGGCACGTGGTGTCTAGTGAGGGTATTCGAGTGGATCCGAAGAAGATAGAGGCGGTGCAGAGTTGGCCTAGACCGTCCTCAGCCACGGAGATTAGGAGTTTTCTTGGTTTGGTGGGCTATTATCATCATTTTATAGAGGGTTTTTCATCTATTGCATCGCCCTTGACCAAATTGACCCAAAAGAGTGCTCCATTCAGGTGGTTAGATGAGTGCGAGGAGAGCTTTCAGAAGCTTAAGACTGCTTTGACCATGGCTCAAGTTCTAGTTATGTCGTCAGCTTCAGGTTCTTACACCGTGTATTGTGATGCCTCATGGATAGGTGTTAGATGTGTCCTGATATAAGAGGGTAGGGTGATTTCCTATGCCTCGCGTCAGTTGAAGACTCATGAGAAGAACTATCATGTCCGTGATCTTGAGTTAGCAGCTATTGTTCACGCCTTAAAGATTTGGCGGCACTATTTGTACGGGGTTCATTGTGAGATCTTTACTGATCACCAAAGTTTGCAGCATCTGTTCAAGCAGAATGATCATAATTTACGTCAGTGGAGATGGTTGGAGCTTCTTAAGGACTATGATATCACTATTTTGTACCATCCAGGGAAGGCCAATATGGTGGCGATGCCTTGAGTCGCCGGGTGGGGAGTTTGGGGAATTTAGTGTATCTTCCAGCAGCAGAGAGACCATTGGCATTGGATGTTTAGGACTTAGCTAGCCATCTTGTCAAATTGGATATTTCGGAACCTAGTCGGGTATTTGCTTGATGGTGTCTGGGTCCTCCCTTTATGACTGTATAAGGGAGCTTCAGTATGATGACCCCCACTTGCTCGTTCTTTAGGACAGGGTTCAACGAGGTGCTGCTAGAGATGTGACAATTGGTGATGATGGCGTGTTGAGGATGCAGGGTCAGATATGTGTGCCCAATGTGGATGAGATTCGGGAGTTGATTCTTGAGGAGGCCCACAGCTCGCGGTATTCCATCCATCTGGGTGCCACGAAGATGTACCAGGATTTTTGACAGCACTATTGGTGGAGGCGGATGAAGAAGGATATAGTTGGGTTTTTGTCTTGGTGACTTAATTGTCAGCAGATTAAGTATGAGCATCAGAGATGGGAGATCGCAGGAGCAGAGTCAGGTGATCGCAGGAGCGGAGTCAGAATTTTAATGAATTTGCGCAGAAGCAGAGCCCAGTTTTCAGATGCGGTTCGGCAGGTACGGTTTTTGCTGGGCAGAAAACACCAGCTCGAGGTTTTGTCTTTCATTTCCAATTTTGGACTTCAGGAGCTCGGGAAGAGGCGATTTTTTGAGAAAGTTCAAGGAAAATGTTGGGTAAGTAATTCTAACTCGTATTGGTCTAATTTCTATGAATCTATGGCTTTGTTCATCACTTAATTAGGGATTTGAGTGTGAAATTTGGGAGTTTAGGGCTTGGGGATTTGGAGAGTGAAGTTTGGGGTTTTGGAGGGTCAATTGAGATCGTATTTTGGTAATTGGTATGGGCTAGACTCGTGAGTGAATGGGCTTTCGGGTTTTGTGATTTTTGTCAGATTGTGAGACTTGGGCCCGGGAGCCGGGTTGAATCGATTTCGGATTTTGAGCTAGATTTCAGTATTTTTCTTGTGGGATTGATCCCTTTAGCCAATATTGATTATCTCGTACTGTTTGTGACTAGATTCGGGACATTTGGAGGCCGGTTCGAAAGGAAAGGGAATTCTAGGGTAGGATTTCTACGCTGTTGAGGTAAGTAACAGTTTTAAATCTGGTCTTGAGGGTACGAAATTTGGAGTATGGTATAATGTGACTTATTGGAGGTGACACCCATGCTAGGTGATAGGCGTGTGAGTGCACACCGTGAGGGATTGTGACTTGGTTCGTTCCGTGAGACTGTGAAGTCTACTAGCCTTTTTGTGCTCATATGTATTGCTTGTCTACTAGAAATTTGACTGCCTTTCATGCTAGAAATCCTGCTTAGGCTATGTACCTGCTTATAGTTGGTATACTCAGTCATAGTAGTTCTTGTATATGTTTACCCCCGTCTCTGTTATTTCCCTGTTGATACACTGTAGCATCCTGATTTTGGTTGATTCCCCTCCTTTATTGATGGTTGTGAGACTAGAGAGGTTTCATGACTGAGTGAGGATGAGGGCATGTTTGTGAGGTATTGTACCTTAGCACGTGAGTTGTCCGTGCGACACGTGAGTTGTTCGTGAGGATTCTGATATGACATAGTAGCATGTGAGTGTCCGTGCAGACCTTGATATGATATTATAGCACGTGAGTTGTCCCTGCGGCACGTGAGTTGACCGTGCTGATTATAGAACTTGAGCTGTAGGAGCCCCTCTGGAGTCTATACACCCCATCGAGCGCATGTACCTATTGAGCGTGTGTATTGAGGGCTGGGAGCAGAATGTTGAGCTATTGAGAGCTTGAGTGACAATACCCTGTGAGGTTGTATCTGTCCCTTTTGTTGCTACATTTAGCTGATATTTGGTTTACTTGAACATGGTAAATATGCAACTGATTTGACTCTTGTTACTGATATTGACTCCTTTCTATTCTTAGATTTGAAAGTTGTTGAATTGAACTGTACTATATAGCTCGTCATTTCTTCTCAGTTCCTTATTTATTTCTGTTACTTGCTTAGTTAGTTGTACTCATGCTACACCCTGCACTTCATGTGAAGATCCAAGTGTGTTTGAGCACAGAGATCGTTGAGTTCAGGCGTGATCGAGTTCAGAGACTACGAGGTAGCTGCCAGTGTCTGCATGAACTTTCCACTCCTTCTATCTTTCTTTCTTCCTTGGTGACACCCCGATATTTGGGGCTATTTTTTCCGCACTTTGATTCTATTTTGTGTTCAACTTTGGTTTTTATGAAAATTCCTGATATGGAAAAGTTTTAAGTTGCTTTTATATTTAACTACTGAAGCATTTTGGGAAATTCAGGCTTGCCTAGTACCATCGATAGGTGCCATCACGACATGTTAGGTTTTGGGTCGTAACAGGAGTATTCCATTCTTTATGCTTCTGTAGCGCTGGAAAAGTGAAAGCAATGGGCGACAACCTGCCCCACTTCCCACAATCATGGATTTCTCAACACATGAGTAAGAGAAATAGTTGGAGTTTCTACATACTTTTCTCTTCAGTTTCTATCCCCCTCCAACTATATCTTACCTCTTCTATAAAAGGGCAAAGAAAACAGCTCGAGCAGGGGAGAGCACATGGAAAATGACTACATGAATTTCACGTCAAATTCTAGGCTCAGTCGATGATCAAATTAGGTTGGTTGTAAATGCGAATTTAGAATTTGAAATTTATTATCTTCTACCACTACCACGATCTCAAGTTAATTTATCAAATTCTAGACTCAGTCGATGATCATGTGATGACTTGATCGGTCATCTTATAATTTAAACCTAATTTTTTAATCCGAAACCTTTAGAATTCATGTTTTAGCCTTCTCGATTTGCGTGAGCAGTCCGAGCGTCTTTCCGGAAAGCTTTTATGTTAAAAACTGGTAAAAATAAGAAATTTTGCCTAGAAACTTCATTTGAGTTGGCTTCAATCAATATTTTGGTAAACAAGCCCGGATTCATGTTTTGACGGTTCTAGTGGGTCCGTATCGTGATTTGGGACTTTGGCATATGCCCGGAATAGTAATCGAAAGTCCCTAGCTTAAGATATCGGACTATGTCGAAATTTAAAAGTTGAAAGCTTAATAAAATTGAAGTGTTTGACCCCAAGTTTGACTTTTAGATAATGGGTCCATATTTTGGTTTCGGATAGCGGTATAGGTCCAGTACCTAACTATGACTTATCTATGAAATTTGGTGAAAAATGGAGTTGATTTAATGTGATTCGGACGTCCGGATGTGAAAATAGGAATTTCAAAGTGTTCTTGAAACTTTTATGTGATTTGGGATTAAATTCGTAGTTCTAGATGTTATTTTGGGCGAGAAAGTTCGTATGATATTTTTAGACTTGTGTGCACTTTTGGTTTAGAGCCCCGAGGGCTCGGGTGAGTTTCGAATAGGCTACGGAGTGAAAATTGGAACTTAGAACATTGTTGGTGCAACTGATCTGGTGCAGGCCTTTGATCTCGCATTTGTGAGATCAGACATCGCAAATGCAAACCCTGCAGGTCCCGCATTTGCGAGCTTCTCATCGCAAATGCGAAGAGAAGCTGGGCCAACAGTTTTTGTATTTGCGAGTTTTTCTTCGCATTTGCGAAGGAAGTCTGGGAAGGCAGTGATTGCAAATGCGATCATTGAGTCGCATTTGCGAAGATTCAAGGTCGCATTTGCGTACTTATCTTCGCTTTTGCGAAGGCAGTAGAAGTGTGAATTGATTCGCATTTGCGATGGCTCCTTCGCATTTGCGAAGCTCAGGTCGCAAATGCAACATCTGCAGCTGTGTAAAAGTGACTTGACAGGATTTTCTCCCATTCTTCAAATTTCAAATCCTAGAGACGATTTCTCCAAGACCAATTTATCCCCAAAACTTTGGTAAGTGATCCTAACCCACTTTCTTTCAATTTCCCATCACACTTCATGAATTTCCAACCTAAAATCCAGGATTTCCATGGTAGAAATTGGGGGTTTGGGTAGAATTAGAGATTTTTGAGAGTTTGGGATTTAGACCTCAAATTGAGGTCGGATTTCAAAACAAATTACATAATTAGGCTGTGGGGTGAATAAGTAAACGGATTTTGATCCGAACCTCGAGTTTTGACCAAGCAGGCCCGGATCAATTTTTGACTTTTTGGGAAAAGTTTGGGAAATCTAAATTCATGCATTGTAATTTATTCCTTTAGCAATATTTGAGAGCGTATCACTATGGATTTTGTTGTTGTACTCTCACGGACCCAAAGGAAGTTCGATGCTGTTTGGGTCATTGTGGATAAGCTGATTAAGTCATCACAATCCATTCCTGTGGCAGTTACCTATTCTTCGGAGTGGTTGGCAGAGATTTACATTCGTGATATCATCCGTCTTCACATTGTGCCCGTGTCAATCATTTCTGATCGAGGTACGCAGTTCACCTCACACTTTTGAAGGACAGTACAACGTGAGTTGGGTACACGAGTTGAGTTGAGCACAGCATTTCATGCTCAGACGGATGGACAGTCCGAGCGTACTATCCAGATCTTGGAGGATATGCTCCGCGCATGTGTTATAGAATTCGGAGGATCGTGGGACTAGTTCTTTCCCCTTATAGAGTTTTCCTACAACAATAACTACCAGTCGAGCATTTCGATAGCTCCCTATGAGGCATTATATGGTAGACGGTGTCGGTCGCCAGTTGGGTGGTTCGAGCCGGGGGAGGCTCGGTTGTTGGGTACTGATCTAGTACAGGATGCCTTGGCTAAGGTCAATATTATACAGGATTGACTTCGCACATCTCAGTCCATGCAAAAGATTCATGCCGACCATAGAGTTCGTGATGTGGCATTCATAGTCGGGGAGAGGGTGTTGCTTCGGGTATCACCCATGAAGGGTGTCATGAAAATTGGGAAGAAGGGAAAGCTGAGCCCTAGATATATCGGACCTTTTGAGATTCTCGAGAGAGTGGGAGTTGTCTTACAGGCTTGCGTTGCCTCCGGGGTTGTCAGCAATTCATCCGGTATTCCATGTGTCCATGCTCCGGAAGTATCACGGCGATCCGTCTCACATGTTAGATTTCAGCTCTATCCAGTTGGACAAGGATTTGACTTATGAGGAGGAGCCATTGGCTATTCTATCCCGGCAGGTTCATCAGTTGAGATCGAAGAGCTATCCTTCAGCCCGAGTGCAGTGGAGAGGTCAGCCCGTCGAGGCAGCTACTTAGGAGTTTGAGTCGTCATGCGGAGTAGATATCCCCACCTATTCACCAGTTCAGGTACTTTTCTATGTTCGTTCGAGGATGAACGGTTGTTTTAGATGTGGAGAATGTGATGACCGGATAGGTAAACAAACCTAGATTCGTGTTTTGACGGTCCCGGTGGGTCCGTATCATGATTCGAGACTTGGGCGTATGCCTAGAATCGTAATCGGATGACCCTAGCCCGAGATATCGGACTATGTCAAATTTTAAAAGTTTAAAGCTTAATGAAATAGATAACGGGTATGTATTTTTGTTCCAGAACCCCGTATAGGTCCAATACAATAATTATCACTTATCTGTGAAATTTGGTTAAAAACGAAATTGATTTGACATGATTCGGACGTCCGGTTGTGAAAATAGGAATTTCAAAGTGTTCTTGAAAATTTCATGTGAGTTGGGGTTAAAAGCGTAGTTCTAGGTGTTATTTTGGCGATTTGATCGCGCGAGCAAGTTCGAATGATGTTTTTAGACTTGTGTGCACTTTTGGTTTAGAGCCCTGAGGGCTCGGGTGAGTTTCGGATAGGCTACGGAGTGAAAATTGAGACTTAGAACATTGTTGGTGCATCAGCAATATTTGATGTTATTGAGTTAATTGTGGCTAGATTCGAGTGGTTTGGAGGTGGATACTAGAGGAAAAGCGGTAGTTGAGGATTGAGTGGCCGTGGAGCGAGGTAAGTGTTGTGTCAAACTTTGACTTGAGGGATTAGGAACCCTTGCCTTAATTGATATATGAAAATCATGTGAGCGGCGCATATGTGAGGTGACGAGTACTTGTGCGCCGCCAATTTATCTGTCTTTCCTGTTTCTTTCCCGTTCTTCTTATATTTTTTCTTTCCCTACTTTAACTGTTACATGTTTTTCTTGTATTTCCATGCCTAACTGCTACTTGTTAGATATTGTTTCTCCTTGTTGAAAGTAGAGGTGGGAATTCGGTATTTCGGTTTGGTATTCGGTTTATCAATTGTACATACCAAATACCGTCGGTATTTATTATTTTGGTTCGATACGGTTTCGATACAATTTCGGTTTACTATTTTCTAAATAAGCAACACAAACCTAGTTGGATCATGCTTTATACATTTCTTAAAGACTTAAACTCAAGCAGTGCTAATATGTCCTGGGATGGAAGTTGTCCCATTACAGAGCTAATATGTCTTTTTATATGACAAAAACAAACAGATGTCAACTTTGTCTTGAAGAGTGACAATTATCTTTGGACACACAAATGTTACTCAAAGTAAATGATAAAATTCTTTGGTATTAAGCTTCTTTAACATCCTTTTTATTTTTTATTAGTAAGTCAAATACTTACTTCATTACTAAACACCAGCCAGAGCCCAAAATATGTACAAGTTCTTTGTATGGCTCTGTTCAAGGTCATCCATAGTCATCTATCAAGTTTTTCAACAATATATATATTATGTAACTGTACTGATGAATTTTTATTTGCTAATGGCCTAACCTAATGGCTAATTCCCTAATCTTTAGAGTGTGGGCTTGGGAAGTTGGGCTTGGGGCGACGGGCTGGGGCGATGGGAAACTGGGAACTAAATTAAAAACTTGGGCTTGGGTGCTTAGGGCTGGGCAGTGTGATATAGGGTCCAAAAAAAATGTCTTTAAAAACTTGGTATTTTGGTATACCGAAATTTAAAATTCTAATACCGATAACCGTACCGAAATACCAAAAATGCAATACCGAATTAGGCCGAAATACCGAAAAAAACTGAAATCGAAATAACGAATTAATTTGGTCCGATTCGGAATTCGATTTTTCGAATTTTATGCCCACCCCTAGTTGAAAGTATTAGTTATCCTGTAGCTTCACTGTCTCCTATTACTTGCTTAAGTTGTTTTAATTGGTGCTTTAGTGATATTCTGGATTGGTGTCACTGAGTAGTATTACTTGTGTAGGGTTTCATTGAGTGCAAGCTTCCCATTTGCTTTGTTTCAAAGTTTAAGCATTATGGAGGGTTTTGTGTTAAATTGTGAAATTTTTGTACTTACTGAGTAA